>JAVQIZ010143861.1:0-16624 GCA_036023535.2 Galaxias brevipinnis | reverse complement strand
ACCCCTAATAAAGATGGAATATGAGTTTTTATTTATAATCTCTTCATCTACACCGTTCTTATCACTCGGCTCCACAATCTGATTTGCTAAATTGTATCCTACCTTAACAAAATAATCATTGAATTTGTTTGCAATTTCTTCGGTTTTTACTACGTTTTTATTTGTATCGCCTACAAAATAATGTGTGAAACGAAAGTGGGCCTGAGGGTTATTGGTGACCCACCGATGGTCTCTCTACTCCGCACACACTACCACTCCATCAGCCCCACCACCCAAAACCTTCATTATGTCACTGTTGTAATTGCTTTGACGCCCCTAATCTGGCGCTAATCCCCGTTTGGACAGCGGCTTGGACCGGGATGGCGCGAGGGACAGCGCTATGGAGGAGCGTATGGAACATCTGTCCCAGTTGGCCTCGAGAACATCTGTATGTGTGCTGCACTGAGTGACTGCAGGGGTGGGATAGAGGTCCCTAACCCTGGGAGGCATTACAGCACAACTTTCAAACGGTCCTGTTCAAAAGGCTAGCTACTGTCCCCGTGCTGTAAATCAGCTTTGGATGTTACGAGGCTGAGAGCCTAAACCCTGCAGATACTAAACAGAACATTTTATTTATTTTTTGGTCTGTATGCAAGCAGTGTTCGGAGCGCATGCTGATCTAATGGGATGTGACGTTGCATATCTTCTCAGCTCAGGGAAGGCGATGAGAATTGTGTGAGGACATCTTTGCCTTGTCTTCTGGGTAGTCTTGCGATTGTTTATTTAGGAGTGGAAAAGAAAAAAGCACCTCTCTTGGAGTTGGGGCACAGGATTCACATGTTGTTGCCATATACAAAATTAATATTTAAAATAGAGGAGTATATAGAAGTGGGAAAGGTGAAGTTGTGGAATTTTTTTCTGTTTGGTAAAAATTGAAATCTGAAGTTAGCGTTTTTAGTTTTATTTTTTTGTGTACTAAACTGAATCGCTAACAAGAGGTGCAGCAAAAGTGGTTTGGAAATGCACATGCACAAATGCTTGGGTTTTGGAAAGAAAGATGTTGAATGACTTGAAGTCCAGAGGGGTAATTTTATTTCCACTGGACTGGCCGCTGCTCTGAGACGAGCATAATGCGGACAATGTCTTGGAGATCCTCACCTCAGAACAAACATGCCTTCCACGTATGTCCCCCCTCATCTGTACTTCCTCTCTCCCCTGCACGCCTGCATGCACACTGACACGTTGACAAGCTGCCTGAGTCAATGCTGTGGTTGACCCTGGGAGGCTCCAAGCTTGATCTCTGGTTCAGGGAGTGAGAGGCACACAACAAAGAGGAGTGAAGTCCACTGCTCTGCGTCAACTCTAGTCCCCCTCCCCCCTCCTCCATCCGCAAGCCCCTGTGCAGGAAGCGAAGGAATGGTGAAAAATGGACAAGGAAACTTGACCCTTGGTTCGCCAGACCACTGGAACAACTGCCCTTCTATCAGAGCAGATCCTTCACAGCAGCAGAGCACAGGGTTTCCCTTTGACAGTGTGTTTAGGATTTGTTGAAAGAAACGACAAAGCATGGTCATTAACAAAACCACATTAGGAATGGTACATTTGTGATAGTTATAGTATGATGCATAAGTAATATTCTTATCATTAAGAACATCTTATAATTAAGCCCTGTGATTAAATTTAGCTGTAAAATAAGATTTACATTTCTGTTAAGCATTTTAATAACTTAAATGAAGCCAATAATTAAATTTAAAAAAAATACAACGCACTGCACAGAAGCTGTACAAGGGTAGCTAAACAACTTCATGGGTTGCAAATGAAGTGTCACATTCACTATTGCATTGAATTTAATGAGGGATAATAATGTAGTTGCCACCGACAACAAACTAAGTAGCTACTGCTCATGCACCAATCCCAAACATTTCAACACTGATTGTTGTTATTAGGCAACGTTTCAATTGGCTTCGAAAAAACGTTTGCCATGTGAGAAGCCAAATATAAACATGACACCTGGAAACAATATCACTGATCTGAATCCCTTAATTGCCAGAGGAGATGATTGCTGTGATTACTACGTTGCCTCTCCAACGAGTCCACCTGTTGGGCAAGGGGAAGACAATTTTCCACCTGAAGAAGCAGAGTGTACGTAAAGCATGGTAAAATGTACCATGCAAAGTTTGTTGTGCTCGCGAACACAACCCTACAATTATGCGAGATGCTGTTTTAAAACAAGCAACGTTTAAACAAAAATAAACGTAAGGGTCAGGTTGCTGTTTTGTTCATGTTAAAATGTTCAACACACAAACATACACGCACATAACCTATACATACAGCAACCCATATGTGTCTAGTTCAGGAGGAAGTGAAGGGAACGTCATGCTGAGGCAAACCGCACACTCCAGACTGGGGTTTGCATTTATCAGGTATGCTTGGGAGAGTCCTCTGGCTACATAAAGGAATGCTCGATACTTGTATATGTGGTCTTGTGAAGCACCTAATCTAAAGGGGGTAAGGATATTCAGTGCACTGTAAGCCCACTGGTTACTTCAAAGGCATGTCCTGGAATGCAGGTGGACAGTTATTGATCCGGTTCCTCAATGAATACGCTATCGATAACTGGACACTTCAGAATGCACTTTTATGTCTGTCCACTTTGAAGCTCTCCCTTCCTTCCTCTAGTGCGATGAGGTTTTTTTTTTTTCTCTCTTCCCCGTGCACCTTCTTCCCTTTAATGTTTGAAAGACACACTCCCTGTTTTGACAGTGCACGTCGACTCCATTCCACAGTCTCCCCTGGCCTCACCTAGGAGACGGGATTAGACATATTTGCGAGTGTAAACGCAAACTGAACGGCGAGCGTGACAAAGGCCAGCTCCTCTTCCTCACTTTAATCTCCGGAGAGGTTAAACAGGATACGAGCGGGGATCAGGTGTAGTGACAGCAGAGTCCTGCCCTGGCTGTCTCCTCTCTTCATCGTCGCCGCGCTCTCGCTGCCAAGCCGTCACTCTCACTGCCCTGCGGGGGCCTCTCCCCCAACCCCTCAACATCTGTCCCGCTTTTATTGCTCACTGTACAAAGCCAGGTAACAACGAGGGGGCGTGCCGTAGCAATTCAACGAACTTTCCAAAACTGCTTCCAGACAGCGACAGTACTATCACGTGAACTTTTCGTCATCGATTCATTACGTTTATCTATCTGCAATTCACTCGTTCAATAAATCTCAGCTGTGGATGGATAGAGAGTAAAACATTCGATTTTTTTTTCATTTCCTAAGGATATTAATGTAGTCTGTATAGTACAGCTGTGGAATAAAGTCATGAGACCTCAGTAAAACACAAAGTAGTGTTGTTGACCAGCCAAAATGGCTAAAGTTATATGAGCATGTAAAAGCTCTTCTCTAAAATTCATCCCAGGTGTGTTTTCCAAGATTCAAAACAGAATGTATTCTCTGTGTGTGAAGTATTGATTTGTACAGTTCAATCATAATATGCTACAAGGCTCAATAGATTCAAATAAAGTTTAATGTTTTGACATAAGGATTAGATGAGGTATAGTCATGCTTCCAATTTAAGCAGTGTACTGCAGATCACATCAGCCACAGACAAGGAAACACAGAAAGCCCCAGGAGCTAAAACAGTGTCCTATGCAGTACACCATAAACTTATGTTTGGCAAGGACAGGATGCTGTATACTTTTTAAGAAGTTGTGGGGCAGCAAGAACATTATAATAATATGTTGGATTTCCTTCTGGGGTAACAAACAAAAAATGCGATGCCCCGGTGAAAAAGTATAGGTTCTCCTGTCTGGAAAGCAGAATAAACCTGCCCTCTAACTAGACAAGCAGAAGCATCGGGAGTGAAAAATCCCAGATGCTGTCAGTAAGCAGTGGGTATTTCAGAGAGACAGGAGGGCCTATTTACATTGTAGCAACGGCATAAAAAGCAGCTTTGGTTTGTCAGTTTTCTGACTAGCATCATGAACCAGGAGATGCCCATGGCTGCGCTCTCTGCCCGATACAGCTCAATACCTTTCTTCCTCAGCGTCTTTTTTTTTTTTTTTTGTCATGGAGTCGAGTCGAATGCATTCACTGACACACTCTCACACACGCGCACACACACACACAAAGGGTCCCTCTGGTGTGTTTGTGTTTCTGTTTGTGAGCATTTGTTCCGAATCAGGCACCTGGCATCTTATGGGAGAGCACGCTTCATAGATGCGGCCCCCCCTGGACTGTCATATGTCTGGATGCAGACCAGCAGCCATCACAGAGGCCTGATCAAAACGCAGACACCCTTCACACTCCAACGTACTGGTATATCCATGTTGCTTTCTTTATTCAAATGCATGCATACGCACACACACACACACACACACACACACACACACAACTACACACATATAAGCATGCACAAAACAAAGCAAAAAATCTCTCAGCACAGCATGCGTCCTATTCAGATGAGAATCTGTCGGATGGTATTCTCATCAAAACACCACTTTTTTCTTCTGTTTTTCTCTCTCTTTTTTTACCTTGTTAAAATGGAAATTTGTTTTCAGGTTTCAAACAAGCCCTTTACTATTGTAATACTTTGGGAATGTATAATCAAAGTAATTGCTATAATGCACAGGTGTTCCGTACCGAACACTGCTGAACGTAGCACATGTCACTGACAGTGGATGAATTAAGCGTAACAAAAAAAGAAGGAAGCTAATTCACATCGAGTGTCATTACGGCGTCTGTGTCGACGGAAAGTAAGTGCACAAACAAATGACATTTTCTGTCATCTGGCATTTAACATGGACATTTTACGCTCCGTCTGCGTGCTTTGCTTTGCTTCCACTTTTCAATTATGGTAATATCAATGTGGTAGAGTGAATTATGCAGGATGGACATGAATTTGGATCATTATGGCTGGACGAGAGCGGCTCGTCTGCCCGACTTGATGTACACAGTTTGTAAACATCACATCCAGGCCTGATTGGCCTCTTATTGTAATTGTATAGAGGAGAACTACTATTGCTACATGCTTCAAAGTGATCCTGCCACTCTCTCTCTGCTCGTTTTTCAAAATTGGCCAAAATGTATAAAGCCTTGATTGTTTTGGAAATGGATAGGGCTTTACGGTCTTGGCTATTTACTTCCTGATCAGATGGAGGATGTGGAGAGGTTCGAGATGAGGGTGAAAGCCTCTCACCATCTGCATCCTCTGAGAGAAAGAGAGACAGATAGAGAGAGAGAGAGAGCGAGAGAGAGAGAGAGAGTGTGTGTGTGTGTGTGTGGGGGGGGGGTTATATATGGAAACAAACTGAGAGAGAGGGGGGGGGGGGGGGGGGGTTGCAATTACCAGGAGCGGAGTCTGAAGGATCAACTTCACATCAAAGAGGCAGAGAGCAGCGTGTCCCGTGCTCCGCACAGCCCCGAGTGCCAGTGTTGTAAGAGTAGGTAAACATGAGCAGATCACAAGACGCCTAATAGCAGTACGGATCTAAAGAGGTCCCCACCTTGTGCTTCCCTGACTGCCTTTCAGGTCCTCAGAGCAGGCCTGGGGGAGAGGAACAGAAACACTCAGCCTCGCGCACACACGCACACACGCACACACACGCACACACACACGCACAGCGCACGCACACGCACACACGCACGCGCACGCACACACACACACACACACACACACCTATACCTCCATACCAGTCACTAATGTGGGCACTCCCTCTCCACCAGAGAAGGGGACGAAAGAGGAACCAACAGCCATGGGAAGTCTTTCCTAAAACCACACGGATCTAGCGTCTGTAAGATAGCTCAATGTCAACATTTATTTGACAGCGGTTGATTTTCCGTACAACTCCTTTTTCCTCCAGGCCTTCCATATGTTCATTATGTACACAGCATAGCATCACTGTCATTTAGCGGATGCTTTTATCGAAGGTGAATTTCAAATAGTGTAGATATACTGTGAATTCTCTAAAACAACTATCCATGTCACACGGTTAGGGTTAGGGTTAGGGTAAGGGTTAGGGTTGATCCATATACTCTAAACATAACTGAAGTGTTCAATGTGTGTTGTGTAATAGATTCAGTAAAATCTATATGACATTTATATATTATAAAGACAGCCGTGATTATTCAGGACAGCTCATGGTCCACTGCTAAATAGGATTCAACAGATTAAATTGACATAATTTTTTTTCTTTATGTTTCAACATGTGCAGTGAATGTTTTAAGGTAGGGCCGGTAGAGGGGATCAGGGATCAGTGACGGCTGAGCTGTGCTCTCGCTCTCTTAGGACTATGGCACCCCTGCCGAACAGAGAGGCACTTCAACCTTCAGATCTGTAACACATGTCGCTCATATGACCAAGGAGAATGTTTATCTCCGACACCTTAAGTGTGCTATGTTCTGAAATAAACAGCATAGTGTGGTGTTGCCCCTCCCGACATGGAGAGTACTACAAATAATGACTTATGCCAGGCTGTGCTGAGAGCTGTCTGTGGTACTGCCGAGGACCATATATATAAGCATATACTGTAAGTAAATAAAACGCATTGAGTTCAATAAAACCCTATGGTTTTAGTAATGTGTCAGAGTAACTATATAAGCTCGTCATGACGTTATTTGACTTGAGTGGGCTGCTGTGAATGTGAGTTGCCTATGATGTCATGCGGATTGCATTGCCTTGTCTTGTTGATGGTTAAATTAAATCATCTGGAAGGCTGACATCTGTTGGCGAGGCGTTGTAATTGCAACTATCTGTGAACTGCTTGTGGACATAGAGCTATTGCACTTGTAAATGTAACAGAATCAGACTGATGCCTGAAAAGTGATAACATTGATAGTAAATAAATTAAAATACATATACTGGAGTGAAATCACATGACCTCAGAAGAAAAGATGCCTTTAGCTGACCACACAGCAGAAGGCAAAATTGTATTATTATATTTTTTTTAACTCTTTGCATGTCATTTCTGCTAAGGGAAAAAAACGGCCTCATGCTTCTGTGGCACTTAATTCCCCTGTCTGTCCTTGAACGATACTCTCGCCGACCTCTCTCGTGCAGCTGTAAATGACCCCTGGGTAGACAAGTTCTCCTCCTGTGTGACTCCTACCTACCAGATGTTCCTTTTCTCCTGTGATTTATCGCCCAGCTTAGATAAGGGTAAACAAATAGTCATCCCAGTTATAACTGCAAACACTGCTTTTCCACCGGGCTTATCGCACCAGGTCACAGCATACAAAGTTAGCCTGGGGTGTGAGGAGCAAGTGTTTGTGTGAGGGCACGTGTGTGTGTGTGTGTGTGTGTGTGTCTCAACGCTTTTTTTCTCTCTGAGTAGACAGAAAAGGCCAGGCCATAAACATGCCAAGACACTAGACACACACACACACACACACACAAGCCTGCACACAAAAAACACACACACACACACACACACACACGAATGCACACACACAGCCAACCCTGAGCTTTGACCTGTAGGAATGTGTTCTCTGAGGAGGACGATTAGCCTGCCAGCCTGTTAGCTCCTCCAACACAGAGCCTCATTGTGATAAACCCCAGTCCGTGTTTGCTGACACACGCTATCTTCCTTTCCCTCGCTCTCTCCCTGGGCTCCCCCGGTCTGGCTGCCACAGCTCTTTACAACAATTTAGGGAGCCATTTGTTTCTCAAGCGGCTGTTTGCACAATGGCCACCTAGCAAACAGGAGACGGGCTGGACAGCGACAGAGCCGTTTGATGTATAAATTGTAACTTTGCCCGGGCGTTATCGGCAAACCGCTTCGCTTTTGTTGTGGTCTTTTTTCTTTCTTTTTTTTTTTCATTCGATCTGCTCCCAATCTTTCCGCATTCATTATCGTGGGTGGGATGATAAGAACACAAACACATGAACAGGGTTTGTCACTGGCTGCTAATGTGTTTCCATGGGTGGGAAGGGGAGACTTATCGTGTCTGTGTGTGTGCGCGTGTGTGTGTGTGTGTGTCTGTGTGTGTGTGTGTGTGTGTGTGTGTGTGCCAGTGGTGGAGGTGATAAAAGAGCATATTCCTCAAGGAGATCAATAGTTGTTATTCAGGCCTGCATGGCTCCCACCATTGAAAGCAATGACACTGTCCCAAGACTCCACCGGCATATTGATTTTAATTTACTTTTAACTTAGTGATGGATATGGGACATGTTGAGGAGAGCCATTGGTCAAATAATTACCAGCATCTTTTCATTAATTGGAAGGAAAAAAGACATATAACACTCAATATTCATTAAGGCCAGCAGTGACTTTGCAAATGCACTATCCGACAGAGCAATGTCACAATTTACACCTCAGAATTAGCTGTCGGTCACCTAATCATGTGAAGCAAATACTGTCCTGGTTACAATTGACTTAGTAAACCAAAGACTTCTAGGTTGTCATAGAAAACTGAGCTAATTGCAATCCGAAATGACAAATTACAATCCAATGTGCAAGGTTATAAATGAGCACTGCATGTTCCTTTAAATGTACATTACAATTACCCGTGATGAAACGCCACCGTGAAGAGTACATTCATTAATTGAGCGTTTGGAAATAGATCGCATGGCAATGTTAAGCCGAGCAACCTTGGAAGGCTCTGCTGCTGAACATACACCTATGACTGTTACATGGCACATAAGCTCTGCAGTAGATATTAACAGGCATGTCATTCACATACAACATAAACATATCAATCCCAAAAACACTCCTGTAACCTACAACAAATCGCCAGATTGACTCACTGAGTAAATGTTTCATTGCCGTGAGCTTATGTCAAACTGACCACAGAGGCATACAGGTCTCTAACAGCCCCCACCATTATTGAGTACAATTCCACACTACTAATTATCCAGCGTGCAAGCCACTGTGACTGTGTGAGGGCGCTGGCCTCAGAGCAGCAATCAAACAGCTGACGATAGACCGAACAATCACGCCTGTCAATGTGCTGGGCCTGCCACATCTGTGTGTGAACCACTCGATACTGCATGCACAACAACTTCAGTTCAGCCGCTTTGCGTTATTTGTTTATATGCGAGAGAGAGAGAGAGAGAGAGAGACAGAGAGAGAGAGAGAGAGAGAGAGAGAGAGAGAGAGTGAGAGAGAGGGTGAGAGAGAGAGAGAGAGAGAGAGAGAGAGAGAGAGAGAGTATCAGTGCCATTTTTGTAGGCTAAGTTGGAAGGCTAGGAGTCTTGACTGAGCAAAACAGGCCACGAGATATTTTCTCCGGCCTCCTTGGTTCGCACGCTCCGTCTTGCTGCTGGATGAATTAAGAATGGATGAGGGCCAAAGTTATTTCTGAGACCATATTGGTGTTGGGAAATGCATGACTGAAGTGCGAAGTGACTGTGCAAAAAAATATATATATATTAATTGACCGCCCGGCTCCCCCCTGCCTCGAGAAGCACACCTCCGCCAGCGAAGCATCAGAGCAGCATGTCACCAGTCCCTTTCCACCGTGGGTCAAGGTTGCACTTTTAAGTCGTGATTACAGAGTGATGCACTCAGTGAAGACACGCAATAAAACGGGCTCTGCACAACGATAAAACTGTCCTGACACGTCACAGAAGTGTCAAGTCGTCCAGACGCTGTAGATCGCAGTCTCTCTTCTATAAAAAAAAAAAGAAGAAGAAAAAAGACTTTGCGCTTTCTTGCACTCCTCCTAGGAGAGCTATGGTTGCATCCCCAGTGTGCCACAGGCTGCATGTTGCATTAAAAGAATATGTGTTAAGAGGAAGAGAAGTCCAACATGGATTGGAAACTCCTGTGGTTCACCTATTGTGCCATTCACAGATTCACAATAATGATCATCAATTTGGAGTTTGACCATGTATTTTCTTGGCAGACTTGTATCCCCTACAAGGCCTATACACATAACGCAACAGGGGGAAGAGCCATCGATCTCATCCTTCAGCTGAGGCCTGGCTTCATAGACCCTCTTACAACAACACTGCAATCATCAACTCAAACTTTGGAGATTTCCATGAGCTCATTGAAGTTGACTATATGAAAGGCATTGTTCTTGAAACATACTGTACTGTCCCACACATGACATCTGTCATTAACACAGTGCTTATAGACCGTCTTGTGTAGTATTTAAAATGGCTGCTCCAAAGAGGAGGAGGTGAAATACATCGCTGTCTGCTTCTTTTTTTTTTAAACGTTTACAGCACAAGCTTCCCCTCCTCCTTGCGAGCTTAGGATCGAACAGAACTGCAAAATTAGACTTACACCTGGGGCTATTTCATTTCAAGGTCATTAAGATAGTTATCAAAGGATTTTGCCTGGAGAAAAATAAGTAAAAGGCTTATTAAACGTTTTGAAGACCCTATGGTGACCACATTTTGACACATTTCCACACTCAGTATGGAAGCACTATTTCAAGATGGGGGCAAATCCCACCACGCTGCGAGGGCTGAGCAGCACGCCGCACTTTTCTCCGGTTTCTACATCTCTCCCCTTTTTCTGCACCTCAATCCGCCCGCTCTATAGAGGAGCCCTAAATGCACCATCAGCAGTGAGGTTTGGCTGAACTGGTACATGGGTATTATGTTCCAAATTCTCTCCAGCTGGAGTGGGGAAAGGGCCAGCCCATCTCTCTTTTTTTTGCTTCTTCTGAAGTAACAAAAAAAAACACCCCCACCACCTCCTCTTATGCCCTTCATCCATCCTCTTCTCCTCATCCTCCTCCCGCTGTCTGTCCGCATTTCAATGTTTGGGTAATCGGGGCGCCTGAAAAGTACTGCCTGAAATTTTGGAGGCCATCAGGCAGGTCCTTAATTCAGCAGAGAGAGAGAAAGGAGAGAGAGGGAGAGAGAGAGAGAGAGAGAGAGGGAGAGAGAGAGAGAGAGAGCGAGAGAGAGAGAGAGAGACTGAGAGAGAGAGAGAGAGAGAGAGCGAGAGAGAGGAGCGGCCGTCTGCTTTAATGGGCTCCCAGCCTCGAGACTGCAAGACAAGCAGAAAATTAAGGAGCGAAGGAATTGGAAAGAGAGGGAGACGGAAAGAGAAGGAGAGAGGGAAAAAGAGAGCCCGAAAGGAAGAGGGAGGGAGAGAGAAAAAGTGAAAGAAAAAAGAGAGCGAGAGAGAGGGGAGAGAGAGAGAGAGACAGAGAGAGAGAGAGAGGGAGAGTCAAAGAAAGTAAGAGAGAGAGAGAGAGAGAGAGGACTTGGCGGGAGCCACAGGTTCACTCCTCCCTCTTTGCTCTCCTTTCCTTTCACTCAATGTTCTTTTCCTTTACTCTCTCTGCTCCTTTTTTTATTGTATTCACCTCTCTTTCCCCCTCTCCCCGTCTCTCCGGCTGGTGCTTAATAATCTCCCTGCTTCTCCGAACACTGTCCCAGTGCAATAAAGACACGCGGCAGGGCAACAAATACCACAACTCCCAGGCTCCCTGGTAATTGATCCCTGCAGTGCCACTTCCTCTCCCTCCGCCTCTCTCTCTCTCTCCCTCACTCTTCCTATCCTTCTTCTTTCCCCCTTTCTCTCTCTTCAATCCATCCCCCCCCCACCACCACCTCTTTATTTCACCCTCTCCTCCCCTTACCCTCTCGCACCCTCATCACTCTTTTCTTTTCCTCCTTCCCCCCCCTCTCCCTCTCTTTCACGGCCCTCGTCTTCTATCCCTAGTCCGTGCCTCGTCCGTCCCCCCCCATCAGTCAGACGGGCGCTCTGCTCCTCTGGATCTCCCCGGCGACACACACACACACACACACACAGAGAGAGAGACGGGCCTGCCGGGCTGACAGCACCGCGAAGCCCCCCGACAGTGTCCGCGCCACAGGCCGGGAATCTCCACGGAGCACCCCCCCACGCTCCGGACCAATCCGGCCCGAGCACAAATCATCCAGTAACACCAGCCTCCCCTAGGAAACGTCCAACAAGACGTGGGGAGGAAGGGAGGATGGGGGTCCTGATGCATGTCGACGTGTCGGCACGACGCCCCCCCCCCCGTAGGCCACCGCTCAGCCTGTGAGACCCCCCCCCCCCCTCCACGTCCCCGCTCTGTCACCTGGATCCCAGGGTAGCGGTCCTGTCCAACAAGGCTTTGTGTGGAAGTCAGTGGTAGAGGGAACTCCCCACACTCCACACTCCACAATCCCGAACATCCCACCAGGGAGGTAACACCGCCACACTGCCATGGCACTGCAGGACGCTGACTCTAAACCGAACCGATGGATGACTAAAGAGAGCGTGAGGGCGACCGTTAACGCCCACAAATGAATCTGATAGGTCTACTGAAGCACAAAGAGAGACCAGAGAGAGCTCTCACTCCCTCTCCCTCGTTCGCTCTCAATTTCAATTCTTTTGATTTCCGGGATCTTGTATATCATTTGCGGGTGTCATGGAGATACATATCAATATGCGGGAGACTCCCGGAACTTCCGGGAGAGATGGGATGTCTGCACTCCTCCACCCCCTGCCCTAAGCTCGGCCTTAAATCCAACCCCTCTCCCTCCCTCACCCCCTCCTAACTCACTCAGACCCCTGGTCCCATCCATGCCGTCATCCCAGGATGTGGGCCTGACAAATGGGCTCCGCAGTGGGTTCCTGTGGGCCCGTGTGGCTGCTGTGTGGACGTGCCCTGCGCCACCCCTCCCCCCTCTGGGAGTCAACGTGATTTACGCCAGTGCCACCCGCGCGACCGTGAATTGGTTCCCCTGCCGCAGCGCTGGGGGGGAGAAGTTATTGTTGGGCCATAATTACTCCAGACGGGTGCCCTTTCAGACTGTGGATTGTGGATGAGTAGCAGGCGTCTGATTTGTGTACGTGTGTGTGTGTGTGTGTCAACCTCTGTGTATTGTATGTGTCTGTGAGTGAGTGTGTGAGGCAGTTTTTTTTTTTTGAAAGAAAAGGTTTTTGTCGTGAGATGGAACTCAGCCTCCCTCTCAGTTTACGTACATTAATGAGACGCCTAAACAAGATCCTATTGGTCGGCACAATAACGAGACACTGGTCTGACATGCAGTCTAACGATGCGACAGCAGAACAATGTTTCATGCTAACTTGACTGTCAGTGCTACAGACTGCCCAAACACTGCCTTCCTCGTATCATCCGCCATTGAGAGATTAAAGATGATGACACCGTCATATCAAAGCTGTCAAAGCAGCATCTGGAAAACATCTGTCTTTCTTACTAGCGAACAAAAGGACAGGAACAGCATGACTTCTCTGTAATGACATGGTTTGATGGCCGTCAGAACTAATCTCTCTCTGTCTGTCTGTCTGTCTGTCTGTCTGTCTGTCTGTCTGTCTGTTTGTCTGTCTCTCCCTCTCTCCCTCTCTCTCCCTCTCTTTCTATATCTCTCTTTTTCGATAGCTCTCACTCTCTCTCTCCTTCAACGCAGCCTTCAGGACTAATGAGGAGTGGCGGTGGTGGAGCTCGCTGCGTGGCCCGTAGAACTTGGAAAACCCAACAGGTCCTTTCAGGTATAATAGGTTCTGTGGGATTACTGTCAGAATTTGACAGGAAGTAGTTATTCAGGGTTCCTGGCCTTCTATAAATATAAACACAGAGAGGACGGTTGTCCATCTGTTCTTTCCTCCAGAGCAGCAGCCCAGGCAGGCTGGCAGTGCAGGTGCCTTTGTCTGCAGAGTATAACCCATTCTCCCCCTGGGCTCCCTCTGTCAGATGTCAATCATTCGTCCCAGAGACTCTTTCACTCTGTGTATGGAAGCACGTCGCCGCTGTGGCCCAGGGGTCAAAGGTCCCGTGAGAGGGAGGAGTCGAGCAGACTCGAGAGGCGGTGTATGTTTTATAAGGACAAGTACAATGTAGGTTAAAGATTCTACAAGCATGCATTCACAAATCTCATTGTGTCTAGCTTACATTTTCATTAGTGATCCATGAAGGTCAATGTTTAACTCGATTACATGTAGATGATAATAATAATTTATTTTATTTCGTTTTTATAGCTTTTCTCGAGACTCAAAGCGCTTTACAAAAATTGGTCGCCAATTAATTACACAGGACAAACAGCGAATGGACCGACAGCTATCAAATACAACACTCAGTCTGAGTGATACCACGGCAGCCAATTGGCACCAGACTTGCTCACCCAACATATTACGACAGACTTGCTCACACACATAGGACACATAGACCGACTTCAGGTGAAATGGCAGTGACTGGTCAGGGCACTGGTAGGAGAATGGAGCATGTTTTTTTAATGGTGGGAGGAAACCGGAGTACACCCACACAAACTCCACCCAGAAAGGCCATTGGGTCAGGTGGGGTTTGAACCCAGGACCTTCTTGCTGTGAGGCACCAGTGCTAACCAGTGCTAACCGCTGAGCCCAATGGATGGATATGAGAAACGGATGTCTGCTTAGTTGCGTTTCTATCTTTGTGTTCTCTGGCAGTGGGTTTGGACCCTGTCTTAAGGAAAAGCACACTGCACTGCGCCATCCACACCCCTTACATGGCTGACGCATGCTCAATGGATGGTGTAGGGTGGACACCCCCCCCCCCCTACCACCACACACACACACACACACACACACACACACCACCCGTCCCGTTGGCTCTGGCACGGACAGACTAAACAGCGTGTGTGAGTGACAGGCCCGCGTGCATCTCAGAGCCTCTCACCACCACCAGGGACCGGGGCCGTCTGAAAGCTGACGAGACGCCCGGGCCGGGATAACAAATCCCCCTCTCTCTCCCTCCGCTGCCGCCGGCCGTCCCCGTCGCGCTGTGGTTGGCCGCGGGGGGGGGGCCGTGGAGACGCTCAGACCGGCGCGGCGAGGAGGTCCAGTCGGCCTGTGATGGATGGGCCTCGCGGTCTAGAGCTGCGTCTCCCTGGCGCTTTTTTTGCGGCCTCAACGTTTTTAATTGCACGTCGCGCCCCCCCCCCCCCACCTTCACGGATGACTCCCAGCCTACCGAGCTGAGAACAACCATGTAGGGGATGAGAGAGAATGAGATACGGGGGGAGGGAGGGGGTAACGGAGGAGAGTTAGAGAGAGTGAAAGAAACGCTGTGAGAGAGTGAGTGTGAAATGGAGTATGTATAGAGAGAGGTGTAGAGGGACCGAGGGAGAGAGAAAGAGAGAGAGTTGGCGGGGAAGATAAAGCCAGAAGAATGGAAGTAAGAGGGGAGCCAGGCCTTATAAGGAGAGAAGAGAGGAGCGCTGTGAGGAGAGACTCGGTCCAGACCGCTGACAAAGGAGGATGAAAGAGAGAGGGGGGCAGAGGAGAAAGAGGAGAGACGTGTGGAGAGAGGGAGAAGGAAGGGGGTAGGACAGCAGCTCTGGCGAGGTCCGCTTGTGGCCGTGCACAGAGACATCTAAAACCCAGATCCCAGACCAGCTTCTATGGGGTCATCCAAAGAGGCAAACACGTACGACTCATTTTGCAGCAATCATGGCTTGATTGTGGATATTCCACCTGGACAATGATATATCCCAAGGTCGAGAGATGCTGGATTGTTTTTACAGCTGTATGAGAAACGTATAACAGAAAGGCAATCTACAAGTAGAGCTCTACAAGTCTGTAAGTGTGTGTGTTTGTGTTTGTGTGTGTGCGTGTGTGTGTGTGCGTGCCCATGAAGTCACGGCTAAATTAGATTACCTAATCCTTTGCTAATGCCTCCATGGACGAGCCTGGGGTCGTTCACTGACAAGTAATCCAGCAACCCTCTCCTCACATTACACACACACACACACACACAAACTCATTAGGCGGTATCCAGAGCTCTCTCCCTCCATGTAGAGTGCCCATTAACTGCTGTTCCCATCGAGTCCTTTAGAAAGTTGCAGGTTAAACCACTCAATAGAAGGTTCGTTTAGAAGTGTTTATGAGTTCCAGAAATTGTTTAAAAAGAAAAGGGTCTTTACTTTGGTATCTCGTCACCAGAGGCTGCCCATAAAAAACGTCAGAAGGCACTTTGAACTTTTTCTTTCTTTCTTTCTTTCTTTCCTTCTCTCCTTATTTCTTCCTTTCTTTCTTTCTTTCTTTCTTTCTTTCTTTCTTTCTTTCTTTCTTTCTTTCTTTCTTTCTTCCTTCCTTTCAGTTCCCACCCCTCGACCTCCCACACACCATCTGTCCTCCACACTCTATTCATTATGGACGTCGGTCTAAGTAAACACTCCACAGATCAAATGAAGGCCGGCCTTGAGCACGCCGGGTCGCCCGGTCTCCCTCTTCCGCCGCAGCAGGGTCTGGGTGGGGGGGGCCAAACGTATCAGCCCCCCCGCTCACTTTCCCGGACTGTGCTCCGAGGGTACGGGAGCGCTCGCCTCGCTCCGTTTATTAGGACCAGCGGGCCCAAGGTGAAGAGACACGGCCAAGAGAGACGGACATGAGGAGTCATCTCATCAGGCCAAAGTGAACACAAACCTGTCTTTTCATTAACGTCTAGACGGCCAAACGAGTAGAAAGGCGGAGAGGAATTGTCTGGACGCGCTGTCGCCAGAGAACGTTCCCGCCAAAGACGGACTAGTTGAGAGGTTATCAAGGATCGGTGTGGTGGAGTTCACGAAATAATATTTTTTTGTGTCGTGACAGGTACACAGACACACACACACACGAGCACACGCTCTTACCCTCAGGGTTAAGGTGAGGTATGTGTCATTGTAGTGATCTATACTGTGCTGTGTGTGTGTGTGTGTGTGTGTGTGAGAGAGAGAGAGAGAGAGAGAGAGAGAGAGGGAGAG
>JAVQIZ010143713.1:0-14728 GCA_036023535.2 Galaxias brevipinnis | reverse complement strand
CCTACCTTGATCAGAGTAAAAAGAGTATTGAGACATTCCAAAACAACGCTCGTCTCTGCTAGCTGTCACGCACGCCACACGGCGTCGCTAGGCAACAGGGCTGAGCGGGCGCTAGCTAGCGGGCTAAGGTGGTGTGTGTCCCATGGCCACTCCATATGGAGGGTGAGTGGACCATCAGCCACACACACTTAGCGTCTCACATCTGGCCACCAGAGGGCGCTCGTATAGAGAGTGTGGGGGGGGGGGTTCAGCCTTTCTCTTGACCAGCTGACTGTCAGCAGCCAATCGTCTATTCCATTATTTATGCTTCCATTTCTTGTCAAGAAACAGTGACTTCTTGCATCGGCATGACAACCGGTGCTATTGCTTCCCATCTGACCCTGTGATGGAAGAGGTCTCCGTGGCAACCGACCTTTGCATTGTTGTATTATCCGTGCGTCTGGCACATCGAGAGGGACCACAGCGAGGGTCCCGCTCTGTGGGGGCGTTTCCATAGGAACACACTGTAGAGAGGGGCTGCCGGGGGACGTTTCTCTGTTAACAAACACCAACGCACACTGTAGAGAGGGGCTGCTGTTAACAAACACCAACGAACACTGTTTCAGGCAAACACATTCAGACTGCAGCCATTTTGTTCTCTCAGATTCTTTGTATTTTATGATACACTATGCTTTGTTGGGACATGAAACCTGGTGACAAACTGTTACATACAATACATTATTTTATTTTTTAATAAGAAATTTAAACTGAAAGTGAACTTTTCAAATAGCAGAAATCCACCTCCTGGATTACTTGCCAGTGAATGCAGTTTAGGAGGGGAGGAGCAATGAGCAGTTTTAGACAATATATATTTAATATATATAATATATATTTGGGGGAGACAAACCTTTTAAATCACTGTCTTTTAGTTTATTGTTACCGTAGTAACAGCTGCCCCCCCTCCTCCTCCTCCTCCACCCGGTGACCGTTTCACTCATCTTCTCTGCACCCCAAATATGGTGTTAGCTATTTCCTGTGTTTAATTGAATAGAGCTGTGGTTGGTTAGTTTTGAGGTGGAGAGGAGGACTGGTCGACCATCTTGTTAGTTTATAACACCTCCTCCTCACCCCTGGACAATTACGATTCCATTGACTTCACATCTGGCAAAGATATATTAATTAGATCCTCATCGTCTCTACTTCTTTTTTGTTTTGCGTGTTGGTTTTCTCTGCTAACTTCTAACAGTTCCTGAAGCAGCTGCAAACTAAAACAATTAGCCCAGAAAGAACAGCTGTGCCAAACGGACATCAAATAAAAAAAAAATTGTTTTTTTTGTTTGTTTTTTTAACAAAAAGCTGAAAACACACAGTGTGTATTAAATGTGTGTGTGTCACCCTGGCCCTATCTATCTATCTCTCTCTCACACACACACAGACAGACACACACACACAAACACAGACAGACCGACAGACAGACAGACCCCCCACACACACACACAACCGTATGGTATGCTCTCGTAATCTGAGATTCACTATATAGAAAACTACTCTTTGAAACCCAAACCTTTTTATGCAAACCTTTACTATGTATTCATCCACTGATCTATGGCACCACCAGACTGTGGGTGAAGTTAGGCCAAACCTCTGCTCACACTAGGTATACATGTCAGTCCTGTTAGCGACACACACACACACATACACCTTAGCGTTATTATTGCTTTCTATTTCTATTGCTCCTATTGGTTGCCTCCAGTCCTGACCTCAGAGGGGGCGTGGCGGCTGAAGGGTGCAACACAGACAAACCTCGAAACATGACTAGGAACGCTACCTCACCACTCAGCCAGAAGATTGTTGCTAGGCAGACTAGGACAGACAGATGGACTTACAGACAGACAGACAGACGGACAGACGTTACTATTGTACGTTACAGTCATAACTATCTTTAATTTTACTTTTAATTTATTTTAATTTTTTTTTAATTTTATTATCAAAACTATCATTCTTTTTATTTTAATTTTTTTTCTGGTAGGTTTGAAATTTGACCTCTGTGATTTTAAGTTGGGCCTGTTGAGACATGGACACAGCAGGCCAGTGAGTGAGTGAGGCCTGAGTGTGAGCAGGCTGGCTCGGTCAATGGATCACTCAGACTGTCAGCTGAGACTTTTCTACAGACAGACAGTACCATCATATAAAAACAAACAGGCCACCTTAACCAGCCTGATGAAAAACTACACATCCCACAATCCCTCTCACACCCTGGCTCTTGCTCACTCTCTTGTCTGTTACTTCACATCCTGACACCATATACCTGTAACCATGTCATACTTTTTTGTTGATCTACCTCTTAGGAAAAATAGGAAAATGGTAAATTCTTTAAAAAATAAAAATACGACAAACTACATAAAAAAAAAGTTTAAAATGTTAAAATGCTTGAATGAAAAATAGGTAAATAAATAAAATACTGGGTAGCGGCCTCTCCATATACTGTAGTTTAGAGTCTATTAAGATGAAACTTTTACTTCTTCCAAAGATAATTTTGTTATTTTTTCTGTTGTTAGAAGTTGTTTCTTTTGAAAGGATTATGAAATGGAATAACTCAAAGGGTGAGAAATTAACTTAACACAAAAATAAGATTAACGAGATTTCATTATCCAATTTGCATTTTTGTTTTACTTTAGACTTACATTGTTAACCTCAAAAATCTTCATCTTTTGTTTGATTTTTTTTTTTCTTTTTCTGATTGCTTTTTCTTTTGTTCAAATGACATAGGATTGTATCTCTCGTGCTGGTGCATTTAGGAATTCTCGCTCTGCTAATAGCTTACGGAGCGGCATGACGTCATCATTTTTGATTTCAAGTTCATTTCTGATGATTCATAGTGGGAAAGAAAAGGACCTGAGGTTTCGAAGGCCAAGGCGGCAGGCCTAGTGTCGGAGGTATAGAAAGAGAGGGAGATACAGGGCGAGAAGGCCCCATTCTGCAGGAAAATATGTACGATTATCACACCGTGATGCTGAGTTGTGCTGGACTAGTTATAGTCTCATCATGCTGTCGTGTTCAAAACAGTTGTGCGAGGTCAGTTATGCTCCGGCCAGCTCAGGTCAGCCGCAGTGTGAGCGGAATATTACTGTAGTACACCTGTCCCTCCACCGAGTGGCGCTGTTGCCTTACAGTATATGGACTTTCGACTTCTGCCTGCTTGAGTCCTTTATAGTCCTCATCAACACTTGTTTGAAACTCCTTGTAAACGAACCAGAGTATAGATATGAATGTGTGATTAAAGATGATAAAAACGGATCAACTTGTCTTCATTTTTTGCGTGTCGGGACAATGAACTTCTGCGTATGTATGTATGTAAAAAAGTACTTATCAGTGTGATTTTACTGACATTACATAATTACAATTGACATGAGGTATGGTGGGCATGAACTGTACTCCCAAAAGACAAGCGCACACATTTCATGATTCAGGGTTAGTCCGTAGTTCAGGGTGTACAGGGTCATAGGTCGTTAGGATAAATAAAAATAAATACTCCTGTCCTTTTTTTTTGTTTTTATTTAAAGTTTTTTTTGTGTGTGTTACAGAGTACAAGTGAAGTTGTTCCAAACCGAGTAGAACCAAAAGGAGAAAAGAAATATTAAAGAGTAAAGAAATATTATAATTAATAGTCCTGTGACACTCACATACAACCCCTCCCACCCCCACCCCCACCCCTCAGCCCCCCCCTTGATTTGTCCCAGTTTTCTACATCACAAGGTTATCATGGTATAAGGTCCTAGCAGAGAATCTACAGGTTAACAAGATTAGTAGAAGATAGGTCTCGGACAAAAAATATATTCTGCATTACAGAGGAAATAGTGTAATATGCAAAACAATACACACGATACAGTTATAATAGGGTTGCAAAGTCCTGTAACTAACATACACTCGCAGACACGCACGCAGACAGACAGACAGACAGACAGGCACCCACACAGACAGACAACACATCCCATTGTGACAGAATCCTCAACGCAACCGCTATGCCAGCAGAGGAGCAAAGTGAACGATGATAAATCCGGGATTTTAAACGTTTGTCGTCTTCTTCGCTGTGTTCTACGGAGACGACGGCGCCCCCTGGAGGAGTGTTCTGCTACGACTTGTAGAGCCACGGCATGGGGCCACTCTGGGACAGCTGCATGTGCTCACTCAACAGCTCCTGGAGGAGGAGAGGGGGAGGGAGGAGAGGGAGAGAGGAGAGAAGATGTAAACACAACCTCAGGCTTTGTTTGAATGTTAAGTAAAACTGTTGGCCAACCCTCAAGTCATCTGAAACCCCTCCTGTATCTGTTCATTTTCTAACCTGGTTTAGAGCTAAGACAATCCATCAGGAGGCAGAGTTAGCTACAGGAAGCAGGGTTAGCTACAGGAGCCAGGGTTAGCTACAGAAGCCAGGGTTAGCTACAGGAAGCAGGATTAGCTACAGCAAGCAGGGTTAGCTACAGGAGGCAGTTAGCTACAGGAGGCAGAGTCAGCTACAAAGAGCCAGAGTTAGCTACAGGAGGCAAAGTTAGCTACAGGAGGCATGGCTAGCTACAGGAGGTAGAGTTAGCTACAGGGGGCAGGGTTAGCTGCAGGAGGCAGAGTTAGCTAAAGGGGGCAGAGTTAGCTACAGGAGCAGAGTTGGCTACAGGAGCAGAGTTAGCTACAGGAGGCAGGGTTAGCTACAGGAGGCAGAGTTAGCTACAGGAGGCAGAGTTAGCAACAAGGAGGCAGAGTTAGCTACAGGAGGCAGAGTTAGCTACAGGAGGCATGGCTAGCTACAGGAGGCATGGCTAGCTACAGGAGGCAGAGTTAGCTACATGAGGCAGAGTTAGCTACAGGAAGCAGGGTTAGCTACAGGAAGCAGGGTTAGCTACAGGAGGCAGAGTTAGCTACAAGAGGCAGAGTTAGCTAAAGGGGGCAGAGTTAGCTACAGGAGGCAGAGTTAGCTACAGGAGGCAGAGTAAGCTACAGGAGGTAGAGTTAGCTACAAGGAACCAGAGTTAGCTCCAGGAGCCAGAGTTTGCTACAGGAGGAATGGCTAGCTTCAGGAGGCAGAGTTAACTACAGGAGGTAAACACTACCACCCTTGTCATAACTGGCGTTTCAGAACCTGCAGGGACTTTGAGTCTTTCTACTCAGCAGGATTGTCTGAACACCACGCTATGGCTTATAGGGTCTCTCTCGTTTGAGTTGTGAATGTTATGAAATTCATAAAGAAAGATTAAATAATATTAAATGAACCCTCACCTCGCGAGCTCTAGCATGGGTAAGGTCTTGTTGAGGCCTGTGGCCCAGGTCATGTTGAGGCCTGTGGCCCAAATCTTGTTGCGGCCTGTGACCTAGATCCTGTTGTGGCCTGTGGCCTAAATCTTGTTGCGGCCTGTGGCCTAGATCCTGTGCTCGGGGGTGAACGAGATCTGGTTGCTGGTGGAAAACCTTCCTGTTGTTCCATTGGTCCTGGGGCACCGATGACACCACGGTGGGCGGGGCTGGGGGGGCGGGGCTCTGCATGGCTGACTGGCGGCCGGTGTCGCTCGAGTCAGAGTTGGGGAGCCGCGCGCATGAGCCGCTCATCTGGGAGACAAACACACACACACACACACACACACACAAACAATTACAACAAATCACCTCCCCCCCACACACAAACACCAAAAATGGGAAATATTCAGATCTATTGGTAAACATTAAACCAACACATACTTCACGCGGAGGAGTAATCCTGATGTTCACTCACCTTGTTGACCTGCGTCTCTTTGCAGCGGTGACGAGCCAGATCCAGCATGCTGCGGAAGTGCTTTCCACAGGTGGGGCAGCCGAAGCGGTTGGGGCCCTCGTCGTGCACCTTCTGGTGGTTGCGGAGGTGGCGCGCCAGGCGGAAGGCCTTGCCACACCTCTTACACAGGTAGTTCTTCTGCCCGTGGATGCGCATGTGGTTCCTCAGGGACATGTAGTTGGAGTAAGGCTTGTTGCAGAAGTCGCAGCGGAAGTCTCCTGTCCGGTGTGTGTGCTTGTGGTTGATGAGCGAGGAGGCGTGCTTGTACGTGCACGTGCACAGGTCGCAGCGGTACGGCCGCTCGTCCGACTCCAGGTCTAGGTTGATGGGACCGGAGGAGGAGGAGGAGGGAGGGGGCATACTGAGGCTGGAGCTAGTTAGAGAGGAGGAGGAAGAGGTGGGGAGCTGGTCGCACCACCCGATGGAGGAGTACTGGAGGAGAGGAACGCCAAAACAAACCATCAATGTTATCAAAACAATACTATTATCAATCAATACACTATTATGAAGCTAAAGTGAAACTAGGAATATGATAGTTAGTACTTCCATAATCTAAAACCAAAAAAATAATTTAATATCAAACACCAGAAAACCGTTCCAAAGAATGACTTGATTACGGGATATAAAGTCAGTTTTCAAGCTCTATATCGACAAAGCAAGTGCCGCCCTCACCTCATTAAAAACTAAAGGCAGTGGACTCTGATTTTTTCTTTTATGACGTCTAGGGAAGTTTTAAGACGCTAATGTTTCCTTCTCTCCAATTCACACAAATACATTTCAAACAAGTGGAAATAAAGGATATAACAATCACACAATAAACACAAACGAAACAAGTCTGTTAAAAAAAAGAACCTGGGGCTGGCTTCTCTTGGGCTGCTTCTCGGCTGGCGTGTACCATGGGTCTCTGGGGAACCCCTGAAGGCCGAAGGAGTAGCTGTCTGTGTTCTTAGACAGCTTCAGACTCTGGGAGTCAACGGGACAGTTTGGGGACGCCGACCAATTCATCTTTAAATTGGACATTTTCTATTACAAGGGGGAAAATGTAAATAGGAATATGCAATTAGTTAAATACAAAACGCCACAGCGACCTATAGGCTAATAATAATAAAAAAACATTTTTTTAAATCATTATAACTTAGACAAGGGTCCACCTTAGATTTGGTAATATCAGCCTCAGTATCCTCAGTGTGTCAACGTAAAGTTAACAGTAAACTACTGCATTTTGACCAATGGTCCTGGATGTGAAAAAAATACCACTAATTACATGGAATTCAGCAGGATTGATTTATTTTTAGGTAAAAACATTGCGTCAGAGCTCATTGTGGTAGGCATTTATGTGGCTATAGTATAGTAGTGCAATGAACAATATCATCAGCTTATTTATGTTCGCCTGTTTCATCTAAAGTGACACCGTCCGCTCCTGAACACATTCACGGACATTGTTTTAAATAAAACAGGACCTTTCATTAAACAGTAATCTTTGCCAAAGCTATATTTCTATCAAATCTTGTATTAGCTAGTAACGTTTTCACCACCTACGACCAAGCTAACATTATAGTGTGCTCGATGAGCAATGAAAAGTAGCGGCCTGGCATGGCGGCTAGCGTGAAGCTAATGCTAGAAAGGCTAACGTGAGCAAAAATACACAATAGGCAGAGGGGAATTTGTTTAAAATTGACGTGGTAAAATCTGGAAAGATCAACTGAAGTTAGCTTTTCAGGCAGCACCCGAATTTTAGAAAGGCTGGATCGGGTAAATGGCGTTTTCCCACCAAATCAACAGGGATGCGTTTTATCATTTTTGCTAACAAGGGGGATGCGATCCACCCTCACCCCCATCAAACCGGGCTGCAATATTTAACAGAATATTAGCATCAAGTTGATTCACTAAACACCAAAAGTGCTACTAGGTAATAATGACAACTGTAAACAATGTATTGCAAAACACTGAAAACAAAAAAAATTAACAAGCGAGAGAAAAGCAGAAAAATAAACACACCGTTTTGCGGTCCACAGCACAAGCAGCCAATTTACCGGATTTTCCGGTGTGCGCTCAAATGATTCGTTCGTTTACGCCGACCAAGCACTGTCGCGACACGTGGCTGTACAAAATCGGGGAGGGAGGAGCGACATTTCAGCATAGAATGGTGGTCTGTGTTTGCCCGTAGTCTTACATTTCGTCTGAACTCAAGCCACAACTTCGAAACAGGAATGGCAAGATCTAATGCTCGCCCGTGAGAACGATCCAAAATGCGATGTGATAGGTGTAGCGCCGCACCGCCATCCCCGCACTGGGCTTTTCTGGGTTGGTTTAACGAACGCTACTATGTTAATTCCAACCAGTAGAGGCCACCGCGGAGTCATACAGTAAAATATATCGTCATTGGACAGAACATCAAACATCTTTTTCTGAATGCATCTTCATTTCAGGTTATTGGCTAAGGATAAGATATAGCCTACATTAGGTCTAGTTTTGCAACAGTCTGGACTAAAGGAAATGAACGAGGATGTTCAGTGTCAGGTAGAAACGGCTGACAGGTTGCCTAGTGACATCAGGTTGTTTTACAGGATAATGTCAACTGAATAAGTAAAAATAAAATCTCACTAATTCATGAATAAAAATAATATGCTGTTGTGCTATTCAGTTGCTAAATTGCTATTAAGTAAATATTAAGTAAACGAACAAAAAGAGTAAAGAAATCCAGACAATTAGACTGAGGTTCCTAATGCATTTCTTCCCTCCAAAAAATTAAATACATTTGTTTCTAACAATATTTTTTTCGTGGTTTTGTGAAGATATTGTAATTGTATTAGTCTGATTTCTAGAACTTATATGTTTAAACCACGTTCAATGTATAAAGCTCTCCAATACGTTTCCTAACCAACCGTTTTTAATAGTGTCAGAATGAAGGAGTAGGAGTGAGCTTGTTGCACTACAGTAGGAGTGATCTTGTTGCACTACAGTGGGAGTGATGTTGTTGCACTACAGTAGGAGTGAGCTTGTTGCACTACAGTAGGAGTGATCGAGTTGCACTACAGTAGGAGTGAACTTGCTGCACTACAGTAGGAGTGAGCTTGCTGCACTACAATAGGAGTGAGCTTGTTGCACTACAGTAGGAGTGAGCTTTTTGCACTACAGTAGGAGTGATCTTGTTGCACTACAGTAGGAGTGAGCTTGTTGCACTACAGTAGGAGTGATCTTGTTGCACTACAGTGGGAGTGAGCTTGTTGCACTACAGTAGGAGTGAGCCTGTTGCACTACAGTGGGAGTGATCTTGTTGCACTACAGTGGGAGTGAGCTTGTTGCACTAGAGTAGGAGTGATCTTGTTGCACTACTGTAGGAGTGATCTTGTTGTACTACTGTAGGAGTGATCTTGTTTGCCATTACACACTACAGTAGGAGTGATCTTGTTGCACTACAGTAGGAGTGATCTTGTTGCACTACTGTAGGAGTGAGCTTGTTGCACTACAGTAGCAGTGAGCTTGTTGCCCTACAGTGGGAGTGAGCTTGTTGCACTACAGTAGGAGTGATCTTGTTGTACTACTGTAGGAGTGAGCTTGTTGCACTACTGTAGGAGTGAGCTTGTTGCACTACAGTAGGAGTGAGCTTGTTGCACTACTGTAGGAGTGATCTTGTTGCACTCTTCCCTCTCTTCTGTCTCGTTCTCTGATGTCCCACTGTCCCTCGTATAATTTCCCTGCGTTTGGTGTGTACATGCCTAAGACAACACGGCCCCTTTGTTAGATTAGAGTGGTTAGACTGGTCCCTCTGCATCCCAGAATACTAACAACGTGACATGGTATAGTCAGATGGTTCAACAATTCAACATATTTTTTGAAGGATATGGGAGTTGAAGAATGCTCGTTGTGGTTGAAGCTTAAATATTGTGCTGTATGGTAAATATCGCAACACATTGATTATTTGCAAATTAAAATGTTCTTCATGTTTTGTTTTAATAATTTATGCATATTCTGCCTCAAACATGACACTACTGGAAAGAAGACATAGTCTCAGTTGGTTCCCCCTGTATAAATAAAACAATAATAATAATAACAATAAATGGGTAACCTTGACTAAAGACAAACTGTTGTTTCTAACCTACCAGTAGTCACGTGATTATTCCCTCTGTGCACCATGGTTACCATGACCTCATCAGTGTGTTGATGAGGTGTATGCTTTTAGAAGGACGGGAGAGATGACCAATTGCATGCACGTTAAACGAACAGGACGCATGATGATATGTAAGGATTTGCTTTGAAAACATTAAATCTGTTTGAATAAGAAGCCTAGACTGTTAGTCTATCTACTAAGAAAGGTCGGAGAGAAGGCCTTTCAAGGTCAAAGTGGTCGATAGAAGCGCGGTTTCAGGGCTCAGTGTTCTCTGAAGCTAATGAAAAGGAAGCATAGACTTATAGATGTCCTTTCAAAAAATATAGATATAGATATATCACTATAGCTATTTATATGAACAACCCTTTGTATTTGTATCAGCGCAGATAACAAAAAGAGTGAACAGACAACCATACATAATTATTTGTAATCAGGTAATTATAACTGATCATAATTATTTTTATTAGACATCGTACATAACTTTAGTTTAGAACAGAGCAAACACAAATATGAAAAAATAACATGCCCTATGAATATGTCAATGTTCAGCTCTCTAAATGGACAGCCAGATTCTAACCCACTTTGAAAGCCCAGCAACCGTAACTTCAGAACCTTGTCAGTTATAGTTTTTTTTATTGAAGAACAGTTCGTACACTTCTGGTAGTGGACACTAACTCAAGACTGTTTGCTGTTATGTGTGTGTTGGAGATTGTTTGGGATTTCTAAAGTCAGTCTGTAACTAATGAATGAACAACATGAAGGAAAAGACATCCAGAATGTGAGCGTTTGCTTGAGTCTGGATGGAGACTCACAGGGCCGGGGTTTGTATTTCTGGGACTGTTTCAAATGGTTCAGTCGTGACAAACGTCAGCAGTTCGATCCGAGCTAACAAAAAGCAAGAAAGTGTTTGACGTTTGTATCACTCCTGTTGTGAAGCCATAGAGGTCCTTGTATTTGTGTCGGAAGGAAAGAAGCAGAGATATGGCGTTAGTATTATCTACGTGTCACTACGTCTCAATGTGTTACTAAGGATAGAAGTTAGTTATGTGTGTACTGTGTGTCAGACCAATCACTTTGACCCATTCTAACAGGTTCTCAGAAACCATACAAGGAGCAACAGCAATAACAACAATAAAGACAGAGACAAACAACCATTTCCCTTTCTTAACAACTCCCCTAATTGTCAGATCAAATGCTCTGTAGTGTCCTAGTACTCAAACAAGCAAGCCGACAGCGTTCCGTGAAAGAAGGGTCTGGTCGCCACGGAGACATTGAATTTATGGTTGGACTGATTAACAAACAGAGTACCCATTGGTCAGTCAGTCAGCCGTCCAGAATAAGGGCATAGCAAGAAGGTGAGAGAACATTAAGTTCAAACCACAAACCACCTCTCACTCTTGACATATAAAATAAATGAAACAGAAGATGGTGGCGGCTATCTGGAGCACTAAGGAAAGGAAAAGCCACTAGACATTTTACATGTTTTAAGAGTTTCTGTTTTTTTTAAGTGCTTCATACTGGCTCTTTGAAATAAGGACAACCCCCAGCACTATCAACATCCTCTTCATCGCTCGTTTTACTGATGAGTCCTTTCAATAGAGACGCCTGGCTGGTATGGCTCTTATAATGCTAGTCCTACAAGCTGCTCTTAGCACTCCTACTCTTCCTCCTACCACCTCCCTCCTCCTCCTCCTCGATGATCTCTTCCCTCCGGAGGTCAAGCAGAGGGCGGAGTCGGAGGGGGAAGGTCTCCCCCTTTAAGACTTCCTTAGCTCCCAGTGGTAATAGTGCTCCTGTCCTTCTCTATATAGGACAGCACCCCCTGGTGGTTGGGGACTGGAACTGTCCCCCCTTGTCCCCCGGGTAGCACACTCCCACCCCGGTCCCTGGTCTCAGGTTAGGGGCTGGGAGTGGAGGCTAAGGCTTGGTGCTGCCCTGGCTGTCCGGGTCCGTCCCGGAGGAGCTGGTGTCTGAGTCGGAGTCTCCGTCGTCGGCAGTGCTCGCTGGACACTTCTCCCTCACCCTGCGCTGAGTGGCAGCCAGCCGCGCCAGCAGACCCTGGTAGTCATAACGACCACGCTTCTCTCCAAACGGATCCTGGAGAGGGAGAGACAGGGAGCGGTGACCGAGGGGAGAGAGGCAGAAGACAGGAAGGGCAGAGGAGAAGAGAGAAAAGAAGTGAAAGAGAAAGGGAGAGAGGAGGGATGCAAGAGGAAGGGAGATGGCTAGGGGAAACGAGAGAAGAGAGGAGGAGAGAGGAACACAGCAAAGCCAGGAGGAGAGAGGAACACAGATAGCAAAGCCAGGAGGAGAGAGGAACACAGATAGCAAAGCCAGGAGGAGAGAATGCGAGAGCAGTGTGCGTGCGTGTGTGCGTGCGTGCGTGTGTGTAGAGTTCCTGTCACCTGCATGTTCTGTCCCTGAAGGTGGAGTCTGTCCTTACACACACCCTGGTAGAAATCATAGTACTCCAGAAAGGACTTTTCCATCACACTTCTGAAAATACAGGAAGCACACACGCCTCATAAGATGGTTCTCAGGAAAACACACACCTCAAACGTGTTCTACTCCCCAAAATATATCACTTGGATTATTTTACTCCCTCTCCAAAGGTCAATACATCACCAAAGCCAGCGGCCATGCTGTAAACACAGACCTTGACCCCTGAAGTGACCTTTGAGGTGACAGGGGACAGGCAGGTCTACTCACTCCAAACACACTCCCTACGGGCTCATTACTCCCAGGGAGGTTTGATCAAACTACCCGCTCACATCCTGCTCTAGGCTATGGGTGCAAGGCCTCGACTCACCCCAGAGCCTCTGGGCAAGGCACTTTGCCCTCCAGCATGTCGCAGACGGCAACCCTCATGGTCTCATGGCGGATACACTCGTTGTAGTTCTTACTGTCGCCCGGGTGACGCTCCTGGAAAGGGGCGTAGCTAATAGTTAGTTAAGTTTGATTGGATGTTGATAAACAAAGGCAATCTATATAATGACATGACAACTGACATCACATGGCCTCGTCACCATAGGAACACTGTGTCCGCTGTATTAGTATCAGTAGCAACGCTACACTCACACACAACGTTTGTATTTGTAAGCAGTGTCATAATTAAGTCGTTATTATAAACTTCATGATAAAGCTGTCAGTAAAACATTGTCAAACCAGAGTAATCTATCCCACTTTAACCAACAACATTTTGTGAATTTAACAAGTGATACGCATTCTAACAGTCAATAATTTTTATCTTTGAGACACGTTTCCATTTCTCCACTGATGTAATTCTACCAGTTTTTCCATTTAAACTACATTTTCCAGCTGTACAGAGCTGTGAGCTGGAGCACAGTGAATAGGAGGTACACTGTGGGTATTGTAGTTGTGGCCCACCTGTTCGAACCCTGGCTCGTTGTGGTAGGGGTTCTCTGTCATCAGAGACTGGATGGAGATCAGAACTGAGGAGATGCTCTGGGCCGGACTCCATGCCGGACCGGTCCACGTTCTACACACACACACACACACACACACACACACACACACACACACACATTATAGATACATGCCTAAGTGTGTTGGGGAGGGGGGCTTAGCAAGGATAGGAAATGAAAAAACAAATAGAAAACAAAAAAACCCTAATAATACACAGTGAGCGTTATGATTGACACCTGCCTGTAGGATAGGGGTTTTGGGGACCACTGATGTACTCAGAGGACAGAGGAGTAGGGGTGGTAATAATAATAATTCATTTTATTTAGTTTTTTGCGCTTTTCTAGATACTCAAAGCGCTTAGTTAATAACACAAAACGAACCACGAATGGACCGACAGCTATCAAAAACACAACACTCAGTCTGATTTGCGCCAGACTTGCTCACCCAACATATTACGACTTGTTCACACACACAGGACACACAGACCGACTCCAGTTGAATTGGCATTGACTGGCACTGGCATTGAATCAGCACTTGTAGGAGGATGCGGCATGTTTTTTGATGGAGGGAGGAAACCCACACAAACACGGGGAGAACATGCTAACTCCACACAGAAAAGCCCTTGGCTGAGATGAGGTTTGAACCCAGGACCTTCTTGCTGTGAGGCAACAGTGCTAACCACTGAGCCACTGTGCTGCCCAAATAATGATTACTGATGAATACCGTTTACTGAGAGGTTAACTTAATGCCACACACACGATACAAACAACAACAAACAGCATCTTCTTTGCTAGAACTGATGATGCAATATGCCACTGATAAACATGACTTCTTAAAGAGAACAGAGCTGTAGGATTGCCCCTGTCACTAACATCAACTGGGCATGCTGTTCTTCATAAACGACCAGTAAATCATGTGGACTGGTTGTCACTTTCAGGACCAACAGAAGATATGGAGATTTCCAAGATAAAGGACGAGGTCTGTACAGGACGGCAAGGTCAATTGTGGCAAATGTATGTAAATATATCCAATGTAGTGAAACACAGGGTAGGTCCCACACACCTTAACACTGACACACACCTTAACACTGAGACACACCTTAACACTGACACACACCTTAACACTGAGACACACCTTAACACTGAGACACCTTAACACTGACACACACCTTAACACTGAGACACCTTAACACTGACACACACCTTAACACTGAGACACCTTAATACTGACACACCTTAACACTGACACACACATTAACACTGAGACACCTTAATACTGACACACACCTTAACACTGAGACACCTTAACACTGACACACCTTAACACTGACACACACCTTAACACTGAGACACCTTAACACTGACACACACCTTAACACTGAGACACCTTAATACTGACACACCTTAACACTG
>JAVQIZ010143705.1:0-39195 GCA_036023535.2 Galaxias brevipinnis | reverse complement strand
TTATATTTTTCTTTTGGATTTTTGTTTTTCTTTTGGATTGTCTTTTTTTGCTTTTGGATTTTCTTTTTTTGCTTTTGGATTTTCTTTTTTTGCATTTGGTTACCATCTTTTTTGTTTGTGGATTTTGTTTTCACTTTTGTAGACTTTTGGCACAAATCTCATTCCATACAAGTAGGATTTTGGCAATTGGTGCATGCAGTTATAGACATCACCATTTCAAAGGTTTATCTAAGCACAGTGCAAATAAAAAAGCAGTTTCTCGGACTCTGCTTTATCCAAGAGACAAAGCTCCAAGCTTTCACTCAATTTCTCAAGCCCATACTTGACGCATTCAATTCATGCAGTATATAGGCTAGCAAAGGGGGACGTTAGAATATTTCTTTACAGCGAGCGGCACTATCTTATTATGTAGGCCTATCGTAAGAGGAAAGTATTGATTGCTTTGATGTGGCCCTCATTTATTTCCCATTCAATGGAGTATTTCTCGTGTGACGGAAGAATTGCGTTTCTCCCCTGCGAATGGCAGCCGACGAAGATACAACCTCAGATTAGCGCTCCTCTCTCCTCCTTTTTATCCTTAGTCACCCCGACCTGACCCTCACAATGACCAGTAGCGCACGACAGTGGAAATTAGCCTTGACAGTGTATTTGATTAGTGTAACGGTGAGATAATATGGGGAACAAAAATATTGATCAGGTGCCCGAACTCAAGAGAATTAACAACCAGGACCGCGAGGCTCAGCAATTACCTCACTTCTGTCAGAAAATATGGCATGAGGTAATGCAATCCATTTTGTGACCATATTTGGGATTTATTTTATTGCCCAGTGCGAGTGTATTGAAGCATAAGTCAGATAACTTATTTTTGAGCTTTCGTATTGGTTGATTTATTGTGAGCGCGTATCTGTCCGAAGGAGAATGATTGCTATATTTCAATGCCGAGAAAGCCACCGCGTTTAACTTGTAATGTGCAACAGGTTGTAAAACAATCGTATTAGGTGTCACTCCAGTTCTGGCTGAGAAGAGTTGAGTCACTTCTAAAAGTTTCTCACTTCAATTAGTTAACATTTAAGCTGCATGGGGCTGAAGTTTGCTGCGAGGGCGTTGGCGATGTTAGGTGGACGCGAACGTGTCAAACCTTCCTGATGACCTCCCGATAGACCTTTTTAGTGTGACAAAAGCCTAGGGTTTGCTGTTTCACTGACGAAATCCATGAACACACACTGGACACAATCAACGGAGAATAAATGAGCTACATTAGAGATAACATGTGGTGCAATAGTTAATCAAAGGCCTGTTTTTGATCAACTTCATAGTGTACTGACAGACTTGTATCCCCTAGCACTAACATTATGTTATGTTTTTATGTATTTATATGTAAACCCGAGTTACCAAACTCATTTGCTTGAATCAAAAGACAGCCCCCAAACTGATTTCAACACTGTAAGAAACTGTCCACAATAGAGGGGAACACAAGACCCCAACCCTTTGAAACCAGAGCCAAAGTGAAAAATGTATACAGAAAAGTGAAGGGATGATGAGAGCGCCTGAAATTAGATCAGATGATTGGCCGAAAAACAGCAAGGTGTTGGCCAACCGGGGCTGTTAAAAGTGGTTGTGTGCATATGTGTGTATGTGTTTACTTGTGTATAAAAACCTTGCGCAAATTAATGCAAATGTCAATGTATTGTACATGCCTAAATCGGTAATGCACAATAGGTGAATATGCAGCGTATGCTTACAATGCATGTGCTTTCTTGACCTGTTAGTGTGCTTGTCTGTTTGTGTTTTCCTCTGTGTGTGTGTGTGTGTGTGTGTGTGTGTGTGTACGTGTGTGTGTGTGTGTGTGTGTGTGTCAGTGTGTACGTACGTGTGTGTGTGTGTGTACATCTGTGTGTGTGTGTGTGTGTGTGTGTCGGTGTCGGTGTGTGTGTGTGTCGGTGTTGGTGTCCGTGTCGGGGTGTGTGTGTGTGTGTGTGTGTGTGTGTGTGTGTGTGTGGTGTGACTAATGAGCTGGGCAGCTGACGGCCAGATGAAAGATGGTCAGTGGGAGTGACAGGTTTATTTTGGGGCTCTCGTACTGGAGTCACCATGAAAAATGACATGCCAGCCTGAATAATTAACCAGGCTCCCAGCCGCCACACTGGTTTGCCCACTCTGGAGATCAATAGACAGGGTTTTGGACTGGGCCAACATTACGTCCTCCACTACATGGTGCACTAAGCCCATGTAAACCTGACGCTCTAGATACATTATCTTACTGGGCAGGAGTCGTTTTCAATTGTAATATACGTTATATTAATGTATAAAACTGTGATAAAGGACTAGACTCCATTTGTTCAATTCGATTTGGGGGAACACTTTTTGTAAAAACAAATAATGTATTGGTTCCTCGGGCAGTCCTTTCAAATGGAGATAAACAGTAAGGCGAAACGAGCTTGAATGAAAACAGTGATATTAACAAATCATTTGTGAACTTACTCATGGAGAGCCACCTCTGTTTAGCCTGTAGCCTGAGCCCGCTCCACAAGGAGCCAACCCCCCCCCCCCCCCTCGTAGCTACAGCGGCTACATGTGCTGTGACGTTGTCGCACCAACCACTTTGACCCCCACCGTGGTCCTCCAGCTCTTCCAACAGGTCGTCCTTTACAGTCACCGCGTTACACCGGGACCGGGGCTTTTTTGATCGAACGGCGAGATTTCCCTGTGGTTCTTTTCAGGCTGTTTAACATCCCGGGCCGGCCTTGGCGGAGCGGCGGTCTCTGGGGGATTAGACATCCCCCTCTGACCTCTGCGCCTGGCTGACAGGGCCGGGCATTAGCCCCACGCCTCGGCGTCCATGCCCCGGCCCGCTCCCATGCAAATTCCCTGTCACAACATCAAACGCCCAGCTGATCAAAGGTCAGCGCTCCTTTGTGTAGGTGTTTGATATAGAAATTTCTATTTCATCTCCAGCTGTCAAGGGCTGTTAGGCTGAAGAGGATGGAAAGAGAGAGAGAGAGAGAGAGAGAGAGCGATGGATGGAGATAGAGCGAGAGAAAGACAGTGAAGTGGAGAGAGAGAAAAAGGTAGAAACGAGAGGTGGAGAGAGAGAGAGAGAGGAAGGTTCAGAGAGCGAGACACACACACACACACACACACACACACACAGGGGGAGGGAGAGCGAAAAAAAGAGGTGAATCTTGAGAGAAGCCATGCTAGAGTGGAGCAGTGATGTCTAAGCACTCACACTGAGAGATGCCAAAACGCTTGTCAACAGCTGAGCACTTCATGTTTTTACATGTATTTACATACATTTCCTTGCACCTGCAATGGATTCGTCTCAGCGTTAGTTCAGAGCTCAGTTGATCCACATGTGTGGGCCTAGTGAATGAGCCTAGCTCCTCAAACACAGCCCTAATGTAATAACACAGCCCAAAATCATGCTCTATAGAGGCATACATGCATTCCAAACAGAGCCGGTTCATTGACATGCTTTACTAAACACCCCGATCCCTCTTCTCTTCTATTTCCTCCCGTATTCCTCATGTGCCCCAGAAGATTGCAGGGGAAGGGCAGGACGGATGTTGGAATCGATGCATCATTCCGATCAATTAGGGGCATGATTTGCCGCTGCGGCTCCTGAAACAAACCAATCTGAATGTGGAATTAGGATTCATAAGAGAACGGCGCACACAGGGAGCTGGCCGGATCTGTGACATTATGCATGAAATGATGTTTTAAGAAAAGAGTCATCTCTCTCAATCACCACAGACCTATCTCCTGCAATTTCAATTGGAGTGTGTGTGTGTGTGTGTGTGTGTGTGTGTGTTTGATTTGAGTGTGTTTTCTATGTCTGTGTGATTGTGTGTTTGTGTGTGTGTTTTTTTACTGTGCGCCGCTGTGTGTGGTCATGTGGGTGTGCACGGTGTGTGTGTGGGGGGGGGGGAAGTAAGAGGGTACATGTCCACTCCTGTCTCAATGACAGAACACACACAGAGGCGATTAGGACAACCGTTTAATCACGGACCCCGGCTCGAGCTGGTGTGCCACATTACTTAGCGGGGTATCGCACCCCACCCCAGCGGCCTGCAGCGAGCCGCGGCACTTCCACCATCACATCCATTAGCCGGCGTGCGCGACTTAAATAATATTCAGGCCAGGCACCGTTGGGAATCCCAGGCCCCCGCGGCAAAGCAAGTATTATCATTTCAATTTATGGGAGCGCCACCGCATCCCATGCAAATGGACCGGCGTCACCCCTTCCGATGTGTCTGCTCAACGCAGGCCACGAAATAAATCTCTCTCTCTCTCTCTCTTTCTGTCCATCTATTCTTCTTCTTCTCCTTCTCTCTCTCTGTCCCTTCGCTTACTCCTTCTCTCCATCTCTTTAGTTTTATACAGGTACATGCACACGCACACACGCGGATGCACACACACACACATACACTAACATAAACACAAACGTCCACCGATGTACGCCAACGCACGCACACACACACACACACACACACACACACACACACACACACACAGACACACGCGCGCACACGCATACGCACACACACGCATACGCACACACATGCACACACACACACACACACATGTTCTGTCTTCCCAGACGCCTGGCCAAGGACGTGTTGGTGGTTTTATTATATACATAAGAACTGTCAATCCGTTTATCATCTGAAACCAGGACACAGGGAGTGGAGAGTGAGCAGGAACGATCGGGCCAATAATAAAATAACCAGGGAAGGAAGTGAGGCCATGACACGGACAGGACTCATTTTTTTCAGTTTGGGGACCTGCCAGATGACTTTGTTTTGGGTTTGACATTACATCCATAACTGGATCCAAATGGTAATAGCATTGTTTTCTGCTGTATCGTACAAGAGCAATACAGAAATATGGCATCGGCTTATGAAAATACCATCAGAATTGAGATGGAATTATTTATTTACAAGACAGATTATAAATAGGCTCAAAGTACATTGTGCAGGCCACGACTTAGACATACATATACATACATGTCTTTACAGAAAGGATGCGTTCAAATTGCATCCGTATTTACAGTTACTTTAATCTAACCGTAAAACTTTTTTTTTAATAAGTTTACTGAGCCTAGCAGTCTATTTGACTGCATAGAAAGAACTAAGTGTACTAGCCGGATATCTGACCATGTTAGGTCAATATGTTCGATCACATTGTCTAGAATGGAACGGGTGTTGTTCTATAGTTAGATGATAGATGGCACTGTTGCTCTTCCATAGAATCTACCCAGTCGTACTTGTTTGGGATGATATGTATGTTTCCACTTTGTAACGTTGATGGGAGTTATGGCTTTCTGCAGAGAATGTTATCTATGCATTTACATCTTGACAGCTTGACTTTACGTACATGAATCTTGACATGCTATTCATCTAGTGTGATTTCATATATGAAAGGGAACCAATGTTTACTTATTTTTTTGGTCAATTGTGTATTAGCCAAGTGCACATGGCGTCACACTTTATATTTTATATTTCCTTGAAGCCCTGCTGTTTTATAAGCTATGATATTGCTAATACTGTCACTGATTATAGTTCTGTGTGATACAGGGTATGTGTTCCTAACGAGTGATGAATTGGCTTGAGAAAAAGACTACTAGTAATCTGGGAGAGCAACACAACGCTAAATCCTTCACAGCAGGCTGACTTCATCCAGCAGTGAATTATAAAGTGGGGGACTGGCTTGGCGATGAAGACAAAAGAAGTAATGAATACTTTAAACAGTGTGCCCTACCATCATACATATCAAATGAATGAATGGGTGAGGGGATAGGATAAATCCACTTGCTGCACTTAAAAGCTCGGGTCCTTTTACAGGACCAAAGACAGTGGTTTGTGTCACGCTGCATTGCCAAAAAAAACTACTTTAGAACCCAGTGTTACCCATCCTAGAGTACTGACCACTACAAGAGAATGAGAAAGGACAATGGCAGTCAGAGAAAAGACCGGAAAGCAGAGAATTATCCCATTCGTCTTTTTTAATTATTAACTTCTGTTGACATACATATGAAATAACCAAGTAGAAAAGTGAGATTAAGACGATGCAAGAGAGGAGTAAAAAAGGAGAATTAAAAAAAGGAAAAAGTAGAGATGAAAGAGGGATTGAGATAAAAGAGCCGTTAGCGAGAGAAAGAGGAGAAGGCAGAGAAACGCAGGAGGCATGGGAGGCGACGCAAGATAACAGTTGGTGGTAGAGAGAGAGAGAAATAGAGGGAGAGAAATAGTGTGAGAGAGAGAGACCGAGAGAGAGGTAGAGAGTGAGAGAGAGAGAGAGAGAGAGAGAGAGAGAGAGTGCGAGAGAGAAGCGGAGAGAGAGAGACGGAGAGAGAGATGTAGAGAGAGAGAGAGATGGAGAGAGAGAGAAAAACTGAAAGAGAGCGAGAGAGAGAGATGGAGAGAGAAAAAGAGGGAGAGAGAGAGAGAGAGAGAGAGAGAAAGAGAGATGGAGAGAGAAAAAAAAGAGAAAGAGAGAGAGAGAGAGAGAGAGAGAAAGATAGAGAGAAAGAGAGAGAGACGGAGATTGGAGAGGAGTGGAGGAGCTCCAGATGCTGTGGAAATCCTCTCCAGAGGAGACACCTGTGCTCCGTCCCCAGTGTGCCAGGGCCATCGTGAAGACTCAACACGTCATTACCACGCAGACACACATGGGTACACAACGCAAAAGTGCACAACACACACGCCAAACACACCATATCCTCCACTTTATTTGTCGTCTCCTTGCTATCTCGCCCTCTCTTGTGGTCTCTACCTTTCTTGTACACACACACACACACACACACACACACACACACACACACACACACACACACAAACACGGGGAAAACAGACAAACAAACAAATGATCAGCCACATTCCTGCCTCTCGACATTTCCCAGACACATTGGATGTTGTATATTTCTTGCCCCACACTCTCAGAGAATGCGTAACACTCTTTCTGCCAGGTATGCTGCAATGTTAACCAGACGCGGCTCTGATAGCACCAGTGTGTATACCCCATTACCCCTCCCAAAACCGGGGCCCCATTAGTCTCTGATGAGGCCCCACAACGACTGGGGTGATCGGCTGTGACATTTTGGCTGTCTTAGTCTGGCAGACGGCGTCTGGCCGCACCCCCTTCCCCTCCGCCCCGTGCTCCTTCTTCATTGTCGTGCTCGCTCCCTCTCTTTGCACCTCAGGTCAGTAACTTTGACTTACCCCTCCCCTCACCCGCCCGTCATTAGTATTCCAGCCAGCTCCAGCGCAGACACCCAGTTTCTGGGGTGGGTGGTGGTGGGTGGGTGGGGGGGGGGGGACAAAAGGGCTGGTGTCGTGGTATGGGATTCGCTTCTCAATCGCTGTGATATGGTTGTAGCGAAGCCCGGGATAGAATCAAAGGGGTGAAGAGAAATGGGGAATTGTCTCTCGGTGGCGGAAAGTAGAATGTTAGATGTTATCTTGGGATAAGGCTCCCCGGAAGAAAAGAAGAAAAAAAAACTAAACAGTTTATGGAAATATACGTGCTCAAGTGTTGAGGTTTTTGGGGGAAGTTTTGAATTACAAACAGACATATCCCGAGAAAGCACTTAGACACGTATTCTAAGCACTGGTGTGTGCGGGCATGTACCCCGATACACACATGCCAACACCCACACACCAACACCAGCACACACAGTGTCACAGAGTCAAAGAGCTGTCATGAAGTCAACCGAGTGGCATTTAGATAAATTAATGAATGTTCCCCCTATTTATACAACAATTAATTATCTCCGCATGACACAGGGCCCAGAGAAAAGACAGGCACAGACAGGAGGACACACACACCAGCACACACTCTACAAAGAACAGCTTTGCCATCCATTTCTTTGTGAACTTTCACATAATGCAAACATGTGTTGGCAGGAGCATCACAGTCGATGGTTATTTTACAGAAACCTGTAGAAAACATTCTGTTAGATATGTAAATACTGTAGAATAACAGGCTTTGTCTATCCATGGTACATATTTACATTTGAAAACAAATAGACGTTCCAATGGCAGGGGCAACACACGTTTAGCCGCTAAACATGCAATGCCTTTCACAGGGGGACAACGCGTTCTGTATTAAGTTGACTACACGTTAAATGACGTGACACGTTTGACGTTAAGTCCACGAAAAGGTGCCAAAGCACCGAGACTCTTTCACTCTCCCATAAGAGACAATGAAAAGACAACAATGAGGCCACCGTGACATGCTAAAGAGCAGGAGGCACCCGAAACCCACCAAACAAAGATGCAACGGACACCACAGCTACTGTAGACCAAGATCCTCTGCAATAGCAAGTCCTCAACCTACTTTATAAATAGTCTCCTGTTAATCAACCGTGGCCATCCAGATTAATCCTGTGATCCAACCCACCTCTGTCTAATGAACTATTCTGTGGACTATAGCCTCAGGTCATGGGATTAAAACGAGATAAACATCAGTGGTGCACTTTCTACCACTTCTGTATACCCCCCCCCCCCCCCCCCACCCCCCCCCCCCCCCCACACACACACACACACACTCACTCCCTCTCTCTATTTATCACCTTCTTGGGTCAGTGAATAAAACATGGACTTGTCCAGCCCAAGCACAGTAAACCAAGGGCACTTGTGGTACAGGAAGTATCGCCCTTGTCCAACCGGTCGGCCCTCCCTCAGGCCAACTCAGACAGGTCTATTTGGAATAGCCGTGTTTGACCTCACGAGGTGTCTCCCCCTGGAGCCATGCGTGCAGCCAATCAATCACCTGATAATACACACCTCGGCTATTCATGACCTCGCTCCCTCTACACACACAACACTACACCACAAGGATGTCTCTCATTCTTTTTCTCTGTCACACACATGCATATCTAATATGTATATGTATATATGTATATGTATACACGGCAGAAACGAAACACGTGAAGACACACAAACATGCACACGCTCACACAGAGGCACACACAACCAAACTATGTTTTGGTGTCTTCCTGTCCGGGTTCTCTCGACATCCCATCTCCATGGTATTTACCTACAGTAGAATGGTTTTGGATTGCAACCTCATTCTCAACATTCCGTCAATAGGATTCCGGAATCCAAATGTGCTAGCGGGTATCCCCTGGTAACATCACATCCAGCTGGGGTCTTTTTCCGCATGGACACGCTTGACAAATAAGAACACAGGGCTGGGTGGGGTGCAGCCGCTGCATCCGACGCACTTCAAATACGATCGGGGGGGGGATAAGGGGGCAGAGGCCCCCCAGACAAGCGGGCAGGCACACAGCAGTGTGCCCACAATGAAGGATCTGGTGGCATATTGTGTGGAAAACGATCCCATTGACTGGTATGGTGGCTATGGTGGAGATGATTAAGTGCTAAAGTTGCATTTTCTCCTCGGAGCAGGCAGCCTGGGGGCTGCGGAGGCCGTGTGATTGCCTCGGTGAGCTACATTACATTGACATGATGGAGAATACTCTCCTGGGGCCTGGAATAATGTAAAAGGAAAGAAGATGAAAAAAATAAAAAAATGAAGAAGAAAAAAAAAAGCCCATCCCAGCTTTTTCTGCTGGGACCTCGGAATTCTCGGTGTGCAATCGGATTTGCTGATGGATCTCCCTGTGTCGCTGCCTTAATATTGATGACAGGCAGAGCTTTCACACACGGCTGCGCTGCGGCACACACGCCGGGGGAGTCCTCTAATCCGATTCCGCTATTAGAGGGCCCAGACCTCCCAGCTGGGTGTCTCTTGCCTCCCCGCCTGCTCGGCCCCTCATACTGGGAGAACTCAACCATGGCAGGAACCCACGGGCCTGTGAAGAAGACCAATGGAGGACGGCTTGGATGGAGTGGGAAAAAACGAGGCTGAAAGCTTAGGTTAAATTGTGCAAAAATGTGTGTGTGTGTTGTGCTGGGTGACGGTGTGGCAGCATGGGGATGTGTGTGTGTGTGTGTGTGTGTGTGTGTGTGTGTGAGTGTGTGTGCCAGTGGCTTTTATTTTTTTATAGTGGCAATAATTAGCGAGGGGCTAAAATAAGGCAAATTTTATAAAACCAAATCCATCAGCCGGACAAGTGGAACAAATGACCCGACCTCGCAGTGGGAGGCGGCCTTATTTGTTTGCTTTTAAAATCTGAAGGACGTACGGTGCTAGAACGGTCACCCAGAGCCAACGTCCCCAAATGCTCGACTTCTTCAAAATCAGTGGGGTTCAGCACCAAGCACTAAACAGACGAGCTGTGTGCTTCGATTCACTGCTATTAGGTCAGCTACAATTTCAAGACAAATTGAACAGATGACAAGATGGATATTTATTTTCTGGGTCACATCTTTGCTAAATGAAGGATTTACTCTCAAACCGTGAAATGATGAATGGGTAATTTCCCTGCTGGATAAAACCTCAGACTGAAAGCAGTAGAAAGAAACACACTAGAGTATCCAACCAGCGGAAGATCATATTTGCATATTTAACAGAACTTGCTTTCAAGGAAATTATGGCAAGGGCTAGGGATAGTGCAGTGAATTTAGTGTAATGGTGAAGTTGTAGGCACATACTCATCTGCTCTGTCTCCTTTTTAAATTTGATTATGTCAATCAATTTCAAACAACAATCAGGGCTTATAGAGTTCAACTCATTCAATATTATCTATAAAACATTGCCAATATAAGTTTGTTTTCTTTCAGTATTGCACAAAACTCTTATGCTTACAGCGACCATCTCAGCAGTTCGTTGTGGGATTGAGAAAAGAGGGTTTCTGGGTAGAACGGCCTTGTAGCATCTGGCACTTTTTCAGTTTTTTTTTTACAGCCTATTCCTCAGATAGGGTTAAAGAGGAGCACTTTTTAAACATGAAGCGGGAACTCAGGTGTGCATTCACAGCAGTCTCCCATTGAGCTCCTATTTGTCTCTACCCAGGTGGTGGAGAGTTAGCCAGCAGCCCCTCACAACATCTGCAGGTGATCTCTCCCACAGGTCCACGGAGGCATGTAATAACCCATTACCTCCATCTCTGACAAAAACACACATTTAAACTATACAATTACACCCCCCGCCTCCCTCTCCCTTATGCATTCTATCTCATTCCCTTTATTTCCTCTCCCCTTCTGTTCTGCAATTCAATCGCTGCCGACCCAGGGCTCCTCCGCGTTCCCCTCAGCCTCCTTCTCTCCGTTTCTCTCCCCCCGCCGCTACCAAGGAGACGGGGGGGGGGGAGGTTTCTTCACACACTGCTTTGCAATACCTTTCAGGCACGATGGAGAAATTCATTGTATAGGCGACATGGCCTCTACTGTGTGTGCACATCTGTAATCCACACACACACACACACACACACAAACACACAAGCACAGAAGACCATATGCATATGTATGTATTTATATATGTATATATGTTTTATGTACGATATATGTTTTATATATATATAGATAAATAGATAGATAGTATATTTATTCCTATCACTAGATTTCTAGGAATTCATTTTTAATTACAATATTCCTAAAATGTTCTTGGGGTGAAAGGTAGTAATGGCTACTAGGTGCGTTCTGCAATCTGTAAATGAGCAGCAATGGATGACCACATCCATTCCTCTTCCTCCCTGTTGCAATGGTTTCACATTTCAGCACTGTAGGAGAAAATGGACCATCGTTATTTCCTTCAGGGATTTTGTAACAAGAAAACGTAGTCTTCATTGAGACAAAAGTGCTAGAGCAGCATCAGGTGATCAGTTTTGATGTCTCGGGCTCCTGTATAGTAGGTGTCATTAGATAACAGAAACCCCAGGAAGCCTCTTTCTTCCATCATTTCAGACCTGCAAGACCTCCAATTTTACAGACTTTGCCATGGCTGAAAATGAAAGAAATTGGAAGAACAAAAGACAGTGAAATCGATTGTGTGGATTGCAGTGCCATTTTATCTGACTCTTTTTCTATCAATTTACAGTGTTACGCAATGTTTCCAGTCTGCACAGGGCTGATAAAAGCAGAAAGAGAGCAGCCAGGCGGATGGGCCTAGTAACAACTCTGAGAGTAGAAGTGTCCAAGGACAGACAGCTGCGGTCTAGATAAGCAGACTATAACCCGTTGTGCCATATGCCTTCATCAGTGGGAATGTTGTAGTTTATCTATTTTAATAAAAAATACAATTGACCATGTTAATTTTCAGTGAGTTACAGTTTTTCACAATTGTTAAAACCAATTTTTTGAAACCTTGCCCCATGTTCTCAAAACTTTAAACACAAATCCAAATATTCAAACTACATTCACATAACCCCTGACTCTTCTGGCAGAAATCGAACAGTTATTTCATATCGTAAACACAGCCAGTCAAAATATAACAAACACAGAGAATTTATTAGACACTACATCAGAAAATGGAGAACACAGCGTCCAGGGCATATAGTTAGTTTTTTGTAGTAACTAAGTTTTTCTCTTTTGCAAAAACAAAAGTATAATAGTTATCACAACTTAGTGCAGTGAATTTATTGTATTGTATACTGTAAATACTGCAAGTACATAATGCAGTATTGAATATCTGTATATTCAGCTCTTGCAAAAAAAATACAGTAAACCCAAAGAACAAAGAAAACTACAGTAAATGAATAGCACATTACAGTACACCCCAAACAATTTCGCAACTGCAAAATCAAAGTCAATGAGAGATTACTGTAATTCTGCCTCATCATCACGTCTTTCACAGTTGCCCGATTCTCCAGTAGGGGTGAGATCCTCCAAGAGACCATTGAATTTCATCAGAAATTACTGTTTTTGAAGATTTGAATTTGCTTTGAGAAAATGGGTGAAGGTTTGAAGAAATGTGTTTTGCCATAGTGAAAAACTGTATTCTGTCTTATACAATTGGCTTGATCACATAATTTGAAACAAGTGTGAAGTATTTTGAGTCGTTGTGTTTTAAGGATGACATCTGTGTTGAAGTTGTGTTTAACTTTTGACACTAGTTTTTACCATTTTGCCACACAAGTGAATCACAGCGTGAATTGTGTTTTAGAGAGTGATAAGGGTTTTGCTAATTGTGTTTAACTACCTAAACTTGTTAAAGGTTTTGACAAAAGGGTTGATGATTTGACAAATGGATTAAGGCCACTGATGATGTGGTTCAGAGAATGGGATTTAGTGTTTTAGCAATCGTGAAAAACTGTAATACTGCACATATATGTCTGATCATTAATTTAGATCACTGTGTGAAAACCTAAAAACACTCAATATAGATAATAACTTCCACGGGTAATGGCCTCAGATTTCCTTGCTTAACAATAACTTTCTCAAGCACATTTATATAATTGTTCTAACAATGCTGTCAGTATAAGTAAAATGTTCTGGCACTCATGGAGAACTCGATACTGTCTATTGTACTGGCGTATGGTGGAACGCAAGCATTCATAAAGATAGCTTCAATAAATGATTTGTTTGTTATGCCTTGTACTCACTGGCCCCTATGATAATTCCCCATAATCAAATTCCTTTTTCAACCTAGGACAATTGTATTGGTTCTTTGACATTTTTCTCTCGCAGTTGATTGGCTATTCCCTGTTTCCGGGGCTCTGTAGTGATGACGTTTCTCGGTCTGCCCTGAGACAGACTGGGGAGAATGGCTGCCAGTGGAGGTTAGGAAGAAAATCTGAATTGTTTTGGTTTATTATTCAAACTAATTTGATGTAATTTTAAAGTTAGAGTTTTGTATTTTGGTATACGTAAGACTTTATTACAACCTGACACAATTAATGAACAGTGATAGATATTTGTCTTGCTTATTGAAGTCCAGTTCTAGCCTGGCTGATCCTCTCGAAAAGTGTGGTTAGCTGAGTGTAGCTAGCTAACTAATTAGCTCAGCAAGCTAGCTAGCTACAGCTGATTGTGTAAACAATTCTTTACGACACAGTAAACAAGCTAAGTTACTCGCAGATATTCTGGAAATGTGGTGTGTTTACTCGCTGACGCTGTAATATTGTTTTGATAAGGGTGTAAGAATGGTATTACTAATTGCTGATTTATTTTCATTGTCTTGACTTTTGAGCAAATGTGTTTTCTCTAGTTTGCTAAGGTTAGCTAGCGAGTTATATTCACTGTTCCTTAAAACGTACACGACCAATGGTAGACAACGATTTCGTGTATTGAAGTTACCGTTATTTCGAATTAATTTCAAGAGTGAATAAGAACATTGTTTTTACAATTTATATGTTGCAGTAAATAGCCCTCTCTAGCCAGATAGCATGCCAGATAAATTGGCTAACCTGGCAATCTCGCTGGTTGTTGCCACCTGGAGTTGTCTATTCAGCCAAGGGGTTTTAATCCGGACCGTACTCAGCCAAGCAGAGAGCCTCGCTGTTGAAAGCGAGGGCTTTGTTCTATCAACTGGTAGCTTAGGGGCTAACTACATTTTCACAAAATATCACATTAGTGGTGATGTCCAAGCATTATGGTATGGGTAACTGAGAGAAAAATATATGTAACGTAGTGACACTTAGCTTATCTGGTGTCACATTTTCAACATGTGTCTCGTTCACACCTGATATGGTACAACTAACATGTGCATAGACTGTTAGCTCAGCCGGCCTTTACACTTAGCTAAAAAAAAAATTACTGAAAAATTGTGTGACTACTAGCTATATGTATAAAAAAAAACAGGCAAATGCAAGCATTTTCAGGTAGGTGTGGCCGTGGGTGTACAACTGTTAATTTGTACAATAATAATTGCAGCTATGTCCATGTAAGGGAATTAAACTGACATAAGTATTGAGGTATCATGTGGCTGGTGAACCTCAGAGTCAGCAAAAATAAACCTTGACTGGTTGTGGCTAATAAAAGGCTAAGTAGTTAGTATTGTAAGAGACAACTATTTTTACCTGCGACTCAAATGTATTCTTAGGTGGTGTACTGCTTGTGATCCATATCATGTGTTTTAGCCTAGCTATTTACCAAAGGCATCTTGCTGATCCTTAATTTTTCTCTGTATGCTTAGTTTGCTTCACTGAAGTAGGAAAGCTGTTACAAGTACAAAACGGGACTCCTGCAACCAACAACTACAATGGGATTGATGCTGTCCATGCCTGCAGCCTCCTCCAGCAGCTCAAAGCCCTGTACGATGAAGCACAGCTCACAGACATAGTCGTAGAGGTGGACCACGGCAAGACATTCTCCTGTCACCGAAATGTGCTTGCTGCAATCAGCCCCTACTTTAGGTATGAGTCTTGCCTGAGAAAGACAGATGTTGAAATCGAATTGCACTGCAAAGGCTGTGGAAGGGGTGTCATTGGTTTCAGTTTGAATTTTAAAGCAGATTACGCTGTTGTCACAATTTTATAAGGGGAAATTGCACACTTCCTACCCATTTAACATTGTTGTTTAAAAGTTTTGTCTGTCTTTTAGTGCTTTAATCCTCTATCTTGAATGCCTTCCTTTTTCATTGTGTTGCAGTATGAGCATGTGATGTAATGACTGTTACAGCTGTTTGACACCATTCACTTACACTTCTTCAAAATCTGACTTGACAGCATATTCAACCAGAAGCAAAAGAACCACCTCATCATAACAGGTTGTGCTTCCATTTTGTCTAGGTCCATGTTCACCAGTGGCCTTACAGAGAGCAGCCAGCGCGAGGTGCGGATCGTGGGCGTGGAGTCCGAGTCTATGCACCTGGTCCTGGACTACGCCTACACGTCGCGTGTCACATTGTCCGAGTCCAACGTCCAGGCCCTGTTCACCGCAGCCAGCATCTTCCAGATCCCGTCCCTGCAGGACCAGTGTGCCCAGTTCATGATCAGCCGCCTGGACCCCCAGAACTGCATTGGGGTGTACATGTTCGCAGATGCGTACGGCCACCAGGAGCTGAGGGAGCGCTCCCAAGACTATATCCGAAAGAAGGTAGGATACGCCATATATTAAACCAACATAGCTGTCCCGTCGAAACGGAGTCTCTTTTTCTATGTGGTGGCACTTAACATTTGAAAGAAGGTAGGTTACACCATATATAAATATGCAACAGAGTGTATCATTTTGTGTTGTGCTACATTATTATGGCCTATAGTAGTTTGTCACACTTTATAGAAATTGTGTTTTTGTGCATACTTGGACCAATTGTGCTTGACTGTTTATGCCTGTTTAGGCGGTTTATAAAGGCTGTTTATCAATCCACGTTTTTGTCCATTCTCGTTAACCCGTTTGACGTAATCTTTCATTGCCCAAGTACCGTTCCAATTCAAAGAACGCAAGTTACCAGAACGCTTAAAATGTCTGTATGTGCTCTTGATCCGCCCATTTTATCGAGGATGCGTCGGTTGCTTACTTGCTAGCAAGAACGCATCTGATATCCCAGAAGTCATAGCCAGAATGACGGTTGGAACGCAATCAGCTTTTTCCTGCTGCTAGCTCGTGGCATTTGAAAGGCCATTCATAACAATGTTAAACAACATTTTAGTAGGTTACTCATCCCTACCATATGAGTAAAATGACAAACACAAGTTTTGAATTGTCTTTACCTTTATTATATAAACAAAGTAGCAGGCTATACTAAAACGCAAATGTAATACACAAACACGATAAAACACAATCGTATCCTGTTGCACTGATAATGCCCAGGGTATTGCACAATAGGAAGTTCACATAGCATCTCAATCTCCAATAGTGTGTTCTCCATCCTCATGATCTTGCAAGACTTTTCTCATCAAGGACGAGTACGTTCTTGGCATTGATAAACAGCCCAAGTCCTTTTGTATTGGTTAGTCCCCGCTAATGTGCCGTTGCTATGGTAGTTCCTGTGCGTGTCCCGGGAGCAGGAGTTCCTCCACATGACCGAGGAGCAGCTGGTGAGCATCCTGAACAACGACGACCTGAACGTGGAGAAGGAGGAGCACGTCTTCGAGAGCATCGTCCGCTGGCTGGAGCACGACCGGCCGCGCCGCGAGGTCCACCTGGCCCGTGTCTTCGCCCAGTGCGTCCGCCTGCCCCTGCTGGACGAGAGCTTCCTGAGCCGCATCCCGCCCTCCTTCGCCTCGGCCCTCTCCCTGCCCAAGGAGGCGGCATCGGAGGCCGTGGCGCGGCTCAACGGCACCAACGGCTGCCCCCAGCGTCTGGGCATGACGGCCTCGGAGATGGTCATCTGCTTCGACGCCGCTCACAAACACTCAGGGAAGAAGCAGACGGTGCCTTGCCTGGACACGGCGGCCGGGCGCGTCTTCAAACTCTGCAAGCCGCCCAACGACCTGCGCGAGGTGGGCATACTGGTGTCCTCGGAGAACGACATCTACATCGCCGGGGGCTACCGGCCCAGCAACAGCGAGGTGTCCATCGACCACCGCGCCGAGAGCGACTTCTGGCAGTACGAGCACGCCGGGAACCGCTGGCTGCTGCGGGCGCCCATGCTGCGCGCCCGGATCGGCTGCCGGCTGGTGCACTGCTGCGGCAAGCTGTTTGCCCTCGGAGGGCGCGTCTACGAGGGGGACGGGCGGAACGCCCTCAAGTCGGTGGAGTGCTATGACACGCGGGACAACTGCTGGACGGCCGTCAGCCCCATGCCCATCGCCATGGAGTTCCACAGCGCCGTGGAGTACAAAGATCGCATCTACATTCTCCAAGGTGAGCTAAGGTTGTTGATGACATCATGGGGGAAAGAGAGAGTGAAATGTGAGCTGCTTGTTTTGTGTTCATCTCTTTTCCTCTACACGTAATCAAAACGGCCTGTTTCTTAGTCAGAGAAATTGTAAATTGATAATTTCTCACTGAGAGGCCTTGTTCGACTAGGTTTAAGCAGAACCACTTCATGTCTCTTTCTTTGCCCCCTCAGGTGAATATTTCTTCTCTTTTGACCCACGCAAAGACTACTGGGGCCACCTGCCCCCCATGAACGTGCCCCGGAGCCAGGGCCTGACCGCCTTACACAAGAACTGCATCTACTACATTGCCGGGATCTGCCGCAACCACCAGCGCACCTTCACCGTGGAGGTCTACGACATCGAGCAGAACGCCTGGGTCCGCAAGAAGGACCTGCCCTTTGACCAGGCCACCAGCCCCTACATCAAGGCCATGCTGCTGCAGGGCAAGCTGCACCTGTTTGTGCGCGCCACGCAGGTCATGGTGGAGGAGCACGTGTTCCGCACCAGCCGCAAAAACTCCCTGTACCAGTACGACGACGAGGCCGACGTATGGACCAAAGTCTACGAGACGCCCGACCGCCTCTGGGACCTGGGCCGCCATTTTGAGTGCGTGGTGGCCAAGCTATACCCTCAATGTCTTCAGAAAGTGCTCTAAGGTAGCTAGATGGCGCCTTTTGTTTTCTTTGTGTGGGTGTGTGTGTCTGAACCGACTTGTGGAGGGAAAAAAGGCGGTGCTGCTGCTTGCCTTGTGCCTGGTGCTGTCTTGGGTTTGCACCGCGAGGAGGACCGTTTACGGTTTGGTCTTAAGTTGTTTCAAACGTTTCAGTTTAACACGATCAAAATGGTGGGTGCTTTTAAAACATTGCAGTATTTTTCTTTCTCCCAGTCTGCACCAAATAACCCACACTGATGCTTGTTTTATAGTACCCGACAATGAATCATAAGTGCAATTATCATCTTGTTTGCTAGTTGTTGAGCCATGTTGTCATTATATTCTAAGTGCATCTATAGGTAAGGACTTTAATAATTGATAGGCATGTTCATTTGATGATTTCAATAGAAAACGTGCTCTCTAGAAATGGATGCTATACGTCAGCATAAAGTGAAAGCTACATATATAAATGATTATATATACTATAAACGTACGGGTAAGAGAAGGGCACAGGTGCTCATTGGTAGGTTGCCAGTTTAGATGGAGTGATGAGGTGTACGTGTGTTCATTTTGCTTGTCTTTTTTTATTTCGTGTTTAATTCCATGCTTAACGCTCCACATTCTTCTTTAGGAACTTAGATTACTTTAGTATTATTGTTTGGTAAGAAGCTTTTTTTTTTTATGGAACTCATACTTCCCTCACAAGAAACATTAACGTGTCAAACTGTTTGCTACGTGGCCTCAGTACAGTTCCAAGTTACAAATGTGGAAAAGAGTGGTTTTTTTTTGTTTTGTTTTTGTTTTTGCTCTGCTTTGATTTGGCATCCATTTTGTTGCTACAAGTGTCATATGTCAAGAGAAGCTTTGTGAACATGTTGAATATTCACACTCCACATTGGAGACAAAAGAAAAAGAAACAAGCGATAAGATTTACCCAAGGGGAATTAGTAGTAAAGGACTTGGCTTGATGCTGTAGGCCGATGAGTGGAACTGGCCAAAGTGTGAATAGCTGCATCGCTTTTTATTTTTGTTGAGTTTTTCAGCATGTCTGACATGATTATAATGTTCATTACACAAAGGGCTTTCAGCCTCCACATAAATGCCAAACAAGCATTTAAGAAAATGTTTTATTTAATTTTTTTGATTTATCAAAAGAAAAATAAAGGTTTCTAGTAGCAATAACTAATGAAACTGTGATTATACAAGACCCTTGTGGAAGTGCATTAGTTAATGTTTTCCGGCTTAATTTGGGTACTCTCCTACGCTAGTTTATATGACATATTTGGGGTTGTTTGATTGATCTATAGTTGTAAGTAAGGTATGTGTAATTATTGCAGATTTCTTGAGTACAATTGTGCCTATAGGTGGACATGGGGCATCAAAATCAAGAACTGTGTACGCCCTGGCGAATGAGAAGGCGTTTCAAAAGTCTTATTCGCCATTGCACTGAGTCACTCTCCAGTTCAATGGTCCATGAACAGCAAACTTTTAAAGAAGCATCCATCGACCCAAACAGAGTGCTACAGCACTGTAGGCTGAGCCCGTGTTTAATGTCAACTTTTACGTCCACACATCCATCCCTGTGCTACTAACGGAGGACGTACAAGAACTTTTGGTGCTGTTTTATTTGACAATCTTGTTGAGGATCACCAATACAACAATTGGTCATGTTGTCCTCTTCAACTGCAACCTTTTCAGTGGCATCAATCATTTGCTCATATGCAGGTTCCGGTGTCATCTTTGCACTACATGTTACCCTTTGTTTTTGTTTGTACCATAAACATTGAAAGAACAGCATTCCCTACAATCGATCCTCAACCACATTAGCAATCTTGGGAGATGTAGTCCTGTCTGGGGTGTAATATGAGAGGCACAATTCAGCATGTAAAACAGATAAGCTTCTTCAGAGAAAGACTATAAACCTTTTGACTCTCTTTTACCCTGACCAGAACAGTGCCCTCTAAACACCCCTCACTAGGAGGCAGGAGAAAGGGGGTCCGCCCATATGCCTAAAAACTCATTTGGGAACCAGAAATGGACAACACTCAGGATTTCTATTGATACACAGTACTGTATTTAAATGTTTTGTCAATGTAATATACTGTACTATAAGTTTGCTGTACTTGCACAGTTTTTAAACTTATTTTTTTGATTTATTTTATAACTTGAAAAAAAAAATAGATGTGATTTGTTTTTTGTTCTTTTCAATGGCTTTGTTTTTCTATCTTCTGATATTTAGTTATTTCAGAATTCTATTTTTTGGGGGGAAAGTGATTCCAAAATTGATTTTCTTTCTTTTTGGTTTCATGTTACCTTTATGGTAACATCTTATTCAAGTGTAAGAAACTACAACTCTCTCCAGTTTCCAACACACCAGTTATATAGTATTTCAATCTTTTAAAAATGCATTAATTAGTGTGCGATGTGTGTGCAGGCTTGTTTGCCCTTGAGCTGCAATAAGCTACTCCAGCTCATTTTGGCCACGAGAAGACATCCATCTGTTAAAGCTACTACCATTGCGTTCCTTCTAGATTTTATTGACTCTTTCCCCCCTATTATTTTTTTTTGGGTTGTTTGTTTTTGGGTTTTGTGGGTAGAGGTGGTTGAGCTCAACTGTGAAATTCACATTGCACATAATTTGCGAATAAAAATATGAAAAGTGATTTCCTTTTTTGTTTTCAGGATTTCTGTGTGACTCAATATACCTATGGTCATATTAATTTAGTAAAATGTAGGTATTGGGTGAAGATTGTTTTTCCCTTGGAAATCAGGATATTATTATTTTTGTCTTTATTTTTATGTGCATCAATTATTTGGCTAATCTCTCACAAACCACTATCGATCAATGTCAAATGACAGTCAAGGTTCATTAGATTAGAAAGTGTTCAGTCAGTTGTTTACACCGCCAGGGGCAACATATATGACATTATCGTAACATGTGACCAAACGTCACTTACATTCTTTAACTTTTTGTGAAGAAAGTCAGTGCTGCAAGAGGCGCGTCTAAATAAGGTAAGACGTTTGTAACAATTAACCTAACATAAACTGCAGAAGGTATTTCCGCGTTTTGATCCGCGTGGATGGTCTGGGCATGCGGCATCGAATGAACTGAACACGTGTAGCCTACTGTGAAAAAAAAAAAAAAAAAAGAAGATGAACAGGAAAAAGTAATGAATAAACTTGTACCACGCATCGAAAAGAAGCCACCGGAAAGGATGAATGGTATTAACACATTTTTAGGTACATTCCAACAATAATCATGACATTACCAAACGGTTGTTTAGTGGTGGCAGAGAAAAGGTAAAATATTACAAATATTACGCGCTCCCGATTCCGTACAGAAGGCTATACAATATTTTAAAAGTTCGCCCCCATCCGTGTGCACTGACATCCCATCTGGTTAAGGCATTGACGGTCCACAACAGGTAAACAATACTTTTCCTATTTGAAACATTAACCTATGGCTTACAGTTTGTTGTCATTGTTAAACATTAATACATTTTTGTATCCTTTATATTATAGTAATTGGTAACAGCACTGAAATAATTTAAATAATTGAAAACAGCATCAGGCGCGTTACAAGAGTGTATTCGTACTCTGTCTTAGGTTAGATAAACGTAGTACAGGCCAATAGAATGTGTGGCCTCATAAAACCTTTGGTTTTGAATATATTTTTTTAATTTACATGAATTCATGTTGAGTAATTTAACTATCAAAGATTGACTACATGACATGTTGTAGTTCTATTTCTAATGAATCTATTGAAAGAAGCAGGCTTAACTTGAAATAAGCGAACATGACATCCCTCTTGGACATGCCCTTGTTTGCGAGTGCACTAATGAATGCAGGCTGAGTGTCACATGTGTGATGACCTTTGAGGTTACGGTAGTCTAAGTAATCCAATCAAATACATTCTGTGTCACTACAGTTTTAGTGCCTACTATTACCATTCAACTCTAGAAATTACATCCATAGTCCATTCTATAAATATTCTTTGTGTAGCCTATAAGGGCAGTGTGAATGCAGCCCTACATTGGTGAGTTCAAACTTTTCTGCAGCCATCTTTAATATTTCTGTCGTTACTATATGTCAAACACTTCTCCTTTGTTTAGAAACATGTCCTCAGACACAATTCTGGACAGTGCTCCGCCTGATGGAGGCTGGGGCTGGGCCGTGGTGTTTGGGGCTTTCCTGTCCGTCGGCTTTTCATATGCGTTCCCCAAAGCCCTCACGGTCTTCTACAATGACATCCAGGACTACTTTCTGGTCACATACAGTGAAATTGCGTGGATCTCGTCCATCATGCTTGCTACAATGTATGCAGGTGGTAAGTTAAAGCTATACACAGACTCAATCACACAATGAAGTATGTTAAATAATACTACACATGTTCCAAGTGGTAAAGTCTACAGTGGTTTATGTGGACAGGGTTACTAAGGTTCTGTAAACAAACGTGGAAACGTTGCTCTGTTTCCAAGAGCCGCAGGTGTAGTACACTTCCTAACATTTTGCAAATTGTATTTCTGACTTTCATCTAGCTCCAGATACAACAGGTGTCTGTGGGCTGTATTTTGTGGTCACTTCTTTGAAAACTAATAATGTAAACAGCATTAAGTTGTTTTTTTCCCCATTATTCTACCATACCGCTATACATAGGTAAATGTGATATTCAGGCTTTAATGGATGCTTATTCATAAATTCAAGGACTTTTTTTGCATACATATACAGGCTCTGCAGGTTCTGCAGTGTCGTCAGTCACGCTGAAACCACAGCCCGGAGTGCAGAGACTAAACGGTCTGCTCTCCTATTGACATATTGTTTCTCATGCTCACTCACCTCAGCCCTGTTGTCTGTGAGACGACTTGAGTGCCTCATTATGCTGCGCGTATGCCATAACATATGATAACAGACGGACAATTAAGGTTAATGGAGAATCCATCAGCTGTGCTGCAAGGGCACAGGACAACATGGGGGGGGGGGGGGCTGTCTAACCTTACAGGCCTGGAAAACCGAGCCTTTGAAATATTCCCCCACTCGGTGGCCCAGGCACATGGCTTCATCATAATGTCCTTGGCTCGGTTATGGCAAAGTCACCCAGCGCAGCAGAGAGACAGGGGGAATATATCAGGACCGGGGTTCAACACATTTGGGCCTCTGAAGCAGGTCCCTGTGGGAGAAAGTGGCAGCCTTTCAGAGGACCTTATGACTCAAAGAGCCAGAGTGATAAAGTTATAATGGGAAGGGAAATGGTGATGGCCGTGTGTGGGGTGGCACCCTATAGTGGCACGCCGTCGCTGTGAGCAGATGATCTATAGGCTGCCTCAGCGACTGGGCTTACTGTGTGAGTGTACGGGTATACACGTGACACTAGCCTCATGAGAGCTGGCCTTCTGGACTCATCTCGCCACGAGCATACGTCTTTTGCGAAATGTGTTTAAACAGCAGAAGCAATTTATAGCATGGCGCCATGTTTGGTTTTGCTTCTTTTTCAAAAGTCTTGTTGGCCTAATCTGTCACCTACTTTATCGAAATGAATGGTATTGAAAGTGGGCAGAAGTAAGTTATAGCAGCAGTGGCCTATGACAGAAAATGTTGTTAGAAATACTTTGTTAGATATACTATGTTATTTTACAGAAAATAACTGAACATTGGTTTTGATTAAGCCCTGAAACAGTGAAGTATGCACTGGAATTCAGGCCATTAAGTAAATGGTAGGAATCATGCATCAGACCTAATGGGATGCTATTTACCAGGACCTGTGAAATGGTTACTCTTCCACTGTAAAAAAAATAATAGGTTTGTGTGAGGCTGAAGATGTTGTTAAGCAGTAATTCAGGATTTATGTAATTCTCTACGAAAACAAACAAGGATTTGGGAGCTTTTGAACATGTGTAATCCGTTTTGGACAATGGACTTGCTTGCCATTATGTCTTTTTGCTTTGCATGTACTGAGGAATTAATCATCAGTCATCCTAAACATGCTTTTGAAAGCCTGCCACATTTCTAATCCTCTTTTTGTTTACTGGGTAGGTTTTCAATTATCCATAGCTTTGAGCCGCTCAGTCCAAACAAATCTTTTGACAGGCAGCATGCTAAGGTGTCAGTGATAACTGCTGTCAACATATTGGTGTGATTGATGCTACATGGTATATCTCTGTGCGAAGCCTACAGGGGAATATAAATGTCGCAAGCTTAATACCACTTCACTGAAGTTGGTTTTGTGCCACCGTGCAACGGTTCAAGGACTGGCTGCTTGGCAAATGATATACACACGGGCAGAAACAGTGTTATGGATGAAAGAGGGCCAACTGACAGAATATAAAAGAGCTTTTTAATCGTTGATTGATCACTTGGTGTTAATTTATATTAGGAGTCGTCAGTCTCCTTCGGTCACCAAAACCGTAGAGGACTGTGGGACTTTCGTGCAGTGTCAAAACTTATTTTCTCCACAGTTTTTACGATTTCAACATCTACATGGCTTTGATTGTTCATTTCCAGTTTGGAGAAATATCCAAACAACTGAGAGTTTTATTGAAAAACCCTGTGTTTAGTATTTTCAATATGTATATACGTTCTTGTTTATACATTTCTGTGTTTCTTGATTGTTAAAATGTGAAAACCCCCCACATACTCCTCCCTCTCTCTCTGTCTCTCTCTGTCTCTCTCTCTCTCTCTCTCTCTCTCTCTCTCTCTCTCTCTCTCTCTCTCTCTCTCTCTCTCATTTTGCCTCTCGTTCTCTGCAGGACCCTTGAGCAGTGTGCTGGTCAATCGCTTTGGAAGCCGGCCGGTTGTCATCGCGGGGGGACTGATGTGCAGTGTCGCCATGACGACCGCTTCTTTCTGCACCTCCATTGTGCAGCTCTACTTGTGCATCGGAGTCATGGGAGGTACGCCACTGTACCTATCATCCCACCACCCCACCACCTCGCTTTATGTAGTAATGTCGAGATGATTGTGGTAGCACAACAGTAAGGTGGCTGGTCTGATTGTGAACTGCCAGCTTACATATAGGCTGTGTGTGTGATTGAATGAAGTAATCAATGAGTAGGCAAACACGATAGGCAATCTATTATTTTATGGACTCTTATCATTCAGCCCAATAGCTTTAGCAGGAGATAACGTTAGCCAGGTTCTTTAGGGACCGTGTGTGTTGATGGGGCCACGTAAACAACATTATTTCTTTGAAACCCATTAAAGCCAAACACCTCTCATAATTCCGACCACTGAGATCTGTGATGTGGATGGCACCAGCGCCCTCACGATAAAGTGTGAAGTAGCCCGACCCTCGAGTATTGAGGCCCGGCGTTGTTTACCCTGTCGTTGCCATCCCTCTCCTCCCTGTCCCAGAGGTGCTGCTCTGGGGTGAGGCTCCACGCATTCTCCCGGGTCCTTCGTGGCTGCCGCGTCTGCCTCCCAGGGCCGGACTGGCACGCCAGGCTGTCAGTCAGGGCTAAGGGTAAAGTGTGCCCCCCCCCCCCCTTTGGGCAGCTGCGGGCACACCAAGGCGACAGAACCTGGGGGAGTGTAATTAAAACGGTCCAGTTCATTTTCCCCGAGAGGGTGACCTAACGCTGGCCCGGCCCCCTCCCCTCCCTCGTCTGGCCTGTAGGCCCCGGCTCCTATCCTGCCACCCTGTGAGACTCATTAGGCTGGCGTGGAGGATTAATAGGGCCAGGAAGCGGCCAGGGGGCCAGACTAGGGCCCCGGGGCCAGGTGTGTACCGCGCTATTCACTCCCCAGCGGCCCCAATGATCAGGCCATTTTCTCCACTCACCCACTCACTCTCTCTCACTCACCCACCCTACTCACTGTTGTTTATGTGCCTCAAAATACCCACTTGCAACGCCGCCGATTCCGCAAAAGTCTAGTTTGACTGTTTGTATGAGACCATTTTAATTTCATCTTCAGCCATTTTTTATCCTTTAGCTTCCCTAACTTCCTAAAATGGGGTTTGAAAAAGTTTACTCTCTCAATGGGTGTTGTTCAGTGGTGGAGACGTTTAACAGTCGTTAGGTGGATATAGTGGAGTCGTAAAGGAGGCCACCTCCATGCCTCTCCCTATCTCTAAGTGAAGACTCGGTGCCAGAATAGGATGCTCGTTTACAGAGTGAAATGCCATTAAATTGGATTTTTTTTTTTTTTAGGAAAAGGAGGTGGAAGTGAACGAATTACCCAGAGTCTGAAATTTATTACCATTTAAATTGAGGAATCATTTCTGAAATTATTCCGGCTTCCCGTAATGAGATTTTAGTTGGGCAAATGTGAAATGAGATGGAACCCTAATGTGCACAAAGTAGAGTCGGGTCTTAATTTAATCCTGGCGAGCATGGCTAGTCGTTTAAGTTCAGGAGGCAGTGAGAGAGAGAAACTCCCTGAACGTGACTCTCTTCCTCCCTGCTTTATTTACCCCCTCTCAGGGCTGGGCTTCGCTCTCAACATCAACCCCTCCCTCACCATTGTCGGCCAGTACTTCCGGGTCAAGCGGCCGCTGGCCAATGGGATCACCATGGCGGGGAGTCCCGCCCTCCTGGCCGTGCTGGCCCCCTTTAACGAGTTCCTGTTCGTCTACTTCGGCTGGAGGGGGAGCTTCCTCATCCTGGGGGCCCTGTTGTTGAACTGCTGCGTGGCCGGCTCCCTCATGAGGCCCTACCGCACACCTCCACTAGGGGGCGACGTCAAAGAGCCAGGCACAGCCAAAGGTAGCACGGCCTCACATCCTGCCAACAGATCTAACGGATTGAGCTCGAAGCCAGCTAAGGGAGGGGGCACCATGGAGTGCCGCAAGCTGCTGGACCTCTCCGTGTTCCGGCAGCGCGGCTTCATCGTCTACGTGACGGGCAACATGGTGCTCTTCTTCGGCATCTACAGCCCCATCCTCTTCCTGTCGTCGTACGCCGTGCTACGTGGCGTGGACGAGTACTCGGCCGCCTTCTTGCTCTCCATCATGGGCATGGTGGACATGTTCACCCGGCCCGCCACAGGCCTCCTGGCCAACACCAGGCTGGTGCGGCCCAGGGTCCAGTACGTGCTGAGCGCCACGGTCATCTTCACGGGCCTCTGTCACCTGCTGTGCCCCCTGGCCCGCAACTACCCCGAGCTGGTGGTCTACACCGTGTTCTCCGCCGTGGGCTTCGGCATGGTGTTCGCCCTGGTGTTCGAGTGCCTCATGGACATCGTGGGGCCTCACAAGTTCTCCAGCGCCATGGGGCTGGTAACCATCTTGGAGTGCGGGCCTATGCTGCTGGGACCCCCCTCAGCCGGTAAAAGCACGCCGTCACTCTTTCGCCCATTCACTCACTCACTCGCTAACAAACACTCACACCAAGTCAGTCAGTCAGTCAGTCAGTCACTCACTCACTCACTCACTCACTCACTAACAAACACACCCACTGTCACTCACATGCCCAAACACTTGCATGCTCACTCGCTCACTCACTAACAATCACTCGCTCACTCATGCCCATTTCATTGTCATGAACCTGGAAACAGCCCTGTTTGTCAATCCCCCTCCTCTCTCTCGCTCTCGTTCACGCTCCCTCTTCTCCCCCTGTTCTCGCCCTCTCTCTACTTGGTCACAGCCCCTGCCTTTGCATGGCAGCAGAGCTCAACTGCTTTCCAGGGTGTCATTATTGTACGACATTCCAGCAGAATTGGATTATCACGGGTGAGCAGGGGCTGCCCGGAGCGCAGGGCCGGGCCCAGTGAAAAGCAGTAATTGGTCACGGTTATTTACGGCTGTAAATAAGACGGCGGCGCTGAGGCCTTTCAGGGCACGCCCGCTGGAGGATTCGTCCTCCACACAAATTAGGGAACATTTTTCGGAGCTAAGAAGCTGTAAGGGAAATGAAGGTCTCTCCGCGCCGGGCTTTGTCTCCGTGTGGAGTCCCCTTCGGCCTGGAGTGTATATATAGACAACAGCGCGCTGCCAACTGCCTGCTACTTTGTAGTGAAGGTGCTGCTTTTACTTGAGGTGCTTACAAACGGGAAGTAGGAACTTGAAAGATGTCCTTACTCGTTATTTCTGCTAGAACTTCACATTGGCTATCGCTGCCTTAATCAGCAGTGAATATGTGTTTTTATGTAGACATATTGTAAAAAGTAGATAGTAGATAGTTGTAGAAAATGTTTTATTTAAGTAAAGTTTTTTTACTTTGGTGTTACTTTACACCACTCACTGCCATATGAAACAAGTTTTGACAGTCAGTTCAGGTCTGAAAAGGCACTCAAAACAGTAGCTCAGGTGAAGATTCTGGCAGACAATTCATCTATGTTTCGCTATTTACCTGCCTGGTAGCTTTCCTGTCATGGAATCCTGAAGAGCAATTGCATCATCGGGCTTGTGTGAGAAATATGCTGTATCTTTTTTCTGCTAGCCACTTACACTTCAAATTCATCTGTTTGAAACAGAGACTGCTTGTCACTTTGTCTTTGCAACAAAAACCAGCTGAACATACAATAAACAAACTGCACGCTAGACACACATACATTTTCTAACTGACTGGACAGGTTGTAGAGGCTACACCAAAGATTTGCCTCAGAGCTCAGTGAGTATGTACGTCACGTAACCGAAGTTGAATAACAATCAAGATTGTTATTATTTAGTCGTACGTTGTTTAGCAGCTTTTAACGATCAGCCAATCCAGTGCTATGTCCACGAGGACTACCCACCATTGGCCTCTGCTTGGGGCTGCAGGAGTGAGTTTAGACACTGTCTCCTCATGGTGCCCAGGCACTCTGTCATCACCAGAGAACCATTTGGCTATCTTCTATCTTCCTCTGTCATTTGGTAGCCCGCTGCTTTCTTAATTTAAGGGTCTTATCTGAGCGGTCTCCTGGCTTGAATTGACCGCTTTGTGTGGAAATTGTAGACAAAGGCACACAAAAAAACACATGCACAAAAACCGAGATACAAAAAGTCACTTCTGTGCTACATCATAGACACTTGTTGATATTTTCAGTTTTGATTGAAATAGCCTTTTAAAAGTGAATGGAGATACTTTTGTTTGACGTAGTTTTACAACACAAACCCGATGACGGATACTCTCTTCCACTGCTCCAACTCTCTTCTATTTTGACTTTTAAAGAGGTGGACATGTATAGCCCTCCAGCCTTCTTGGCAATACCCCCGCCCCCCACCCCCCACCATTTCCTTGGGCGTGATCCTGTTCCGAGGCAGGCGGGGTGGGGGGGGGTAAATAAGCCCCTCCCTGCATGTTGAGCGTAGTCCTCCAGAGGGCAGAATCTTAACATTTCCTCTTACAAGTCTCCTCGTTACTGCACCCCTCTCCGTACCACTGCAGCCCCCCCACCCCCCACCTCCCCATTCCCCAAAACCTCCGGGTCAGCCCAATTAGGAGAAAGAGAGATAATTGGCGTAATTAGCCTTTTGCTTTCGGTGTTTAATGGATCTCAGTTGTGACTTCACTCATTACAGCTGGTACCTGGGCCATAATTAAGCCATGAATACATTAAAGGAAGAGTTGACTCCGCCAGATGGACTTAATTACCGTCCGGCCAATCAAGGGATGTCTTAATGAGGGTGATGGTCATCTGTGCACGCCCACCGTACAAAACGCTATCAATCAGAGAACGCGTGCCGCACCCTAGTTGAAACTGATCCAGGGTCAAAGTGACCCCTTCCAGCCAGCGTAGACACATGAGCACGTGGCTGGGCCTATGTGTGCATAGACACACACACACACACACACACACACACTCACCTACCTACACCATATTCATAAGGAACGGACTCATTAAGACTCAAATTTAATTGGTTTAGCCAACCCAAAAACCTGCCCTTCAATATAACACTGGTTAATTTTAGTTTTGTTTTTATCTGTATGACTTTGGTTGAACTCGGTTCTCCGTCCGTTCAGTACGGACATAAATAATTGACTAAAAGTTTACTAAAGTTGACTGGAAAAATTGAAAGAGCGTGAAAAAAATTAACGACTCAAGAATAAGAATAAGAATAAGAAGTCATGTTTCTCTTTGTTTAAGGTTTTTAACGTTGCATTTTGGGATTCTTGTTAAGTATCTTTATCACATTTAGAGATGTGCTGTGCTTCCAAAAGTTGCCGTAGTCACCAGTCATCTTTTAAAATTTTTACTTAGAATTGGTCATGTACCAAACTGGCAAATTCAGATAAATCAATAGGACACCAAACTAGATGTGCTGCCAGAGATTGTAGTGCGTTTGAGAGAGAGACGGACACACATACCAGACTGAGTGAGATAGGGAGAGCAGAGCGGCCGAATCGATCCGTGTCTGGAAGCTGGGTGTTAAGAAAAGCTGGAGGCTCCAATCTGATATGAGGCAGATGCGTGGCTCTTTCCTCAGCAGCTGGCAGGGCCCTGGGTCTTTACGGCCCTGACAATGGCTCCTCTCGCCTCCCCGATTCGTTCTGGTTTAGGCTGGCCAAATTGCCTCCTCCCGAGATCCAGGGTGAACCAGCAATGGTGTAATGGGCTGCTGTCATGTGTTACATTTGTTACTCTAGGAATGTCGCCCCTCACACCCCTCTCTCTCTCTCTGTCTGTCTGTCTGTCTGTCTGTCTGTCTGTCTGTCTGTCTTTTTCGCTTTTTTATCTATTTTTTTATTTCACTCTCTCCCGGTCTCTTACACACACGCACACGTACACGCACACAGACCCAAGTCAAGATTGAAAAAAGCCTCAGAATCATACAGGTGATTCTATATGTTTTGTTTCCCTAATATGGAACAAGATAATATGTACAAAAGAATATATATATGTATATTGTATATAGTTGGCTTGTAAGACTAACAAAGAAGCACATGATTCATTGTTATCAACTAATTTGTTCTTATGGATCGCTAATAGGGTAAGGATAAAGTAAGAGACCTTTTAAAAAATTTCCTACCACTGCTCTAAATTTGTATATGCCTGACTCCCTGTCTCTCTCTCTCTCTCTCTCTCTTTCTCTCTCTCTCTCTCTCTCTCTCTCTCTCTCTCTCTCTCTCTCTCTCGGCACACAGGCGCCCTGGTGGACATCTACGGCGACTACAGCTACCTCTTCTACATGTGTGGCGCTGTGATAGTGATCGCCGGCCTCTTCCTCTTCCTCGCAAACTACTACAACTACAGGTGGCTAGAGAAGGAGACGCAGGATCAAATCCCAGTCTCAGTGGGGAACGTGGAGTTCGGGGTAAAGGAGGCAGGAAACCCCCCTGCTTTGGACAATGAGGAGGCCTCAGTGGAGCTGCCTCAGCATGAGACCCCGGAGCAGACTGTAGCCCAGGAAGCTAATGCTACAGAGGGTAAACCAATGCCAGAGGAGCCCAGCGGCTGATGTAGGTCTGGTGCTCAACGGTCTGGTTAGTAGCACTTGGTCGTTTTTCCTTACCAGGGATTCCTCTACTTCAGCATTTTCTATCTCCTGGTTGTCTAGTAAGCTTTGTGCATTGAGTTGTTTGATAACCTATGACCATGCTTGCATAAGCCCAGGCAGTGCAATAAGATCAACTAAGCACCATAAATACTTCCAAAAATACTATATATTGAATTGTAAAAAAAAGAAAGAAGAATGTTTGTTTTTTATCGGTTCCAAAGGTCAACACATTCACTTGCTCATAGAGCGCCTTGTCAATCAATCAATGTGTCTTATCTCTTGTGAAGGTTCATAGACCTGGGCCAAACGAGTTACAGTGTGAAATCACTGACCTAAATGGAAAACAAGACTATTGTTATTTTATAGAGGATGGCTGTATCAGGGGGTCTGTACGTTTCCACTGGCCTGTTTTCCCAACCCTCTGGTAGGCCAGGGAGTAAGTCGGTACGTGCGCGACTCGTCACACATTTTTGGCTTTTTTATTTTCCACTTTTAATGCGGAAGAACACTGTGCACAAAAATATAATATGATTCCTTTGACAGCCGGTGGTGTGGTTTGACATATAAATGTGCTTTCTACCTCACCATTATGGGTTGTATCCACCGTCCACAAGTTGTTTGTCTGCTTGTGTGTGTATTAGCTTCAGCTTAAGGTCCTTGTCCTGACAGGCATCAGCACGTGATAGTCAAGGTATTGACCCTTGGCTGACAATATCAATATGAACTTTCTGATCATGTGTTTGTACTGACTTTGTACCCTATGTGCCACATATAAGACACATTTGTGACTCTGTTTTAATATTGCATTTTATATCCATGCTGTAATAAAGAGTACTTAACAATTACCAATTCCATTACAGGCAAATTAGCTAAAATGTAGGCGTTCTCAGGGGAGTTAGCATACCTTATTTGTATACAGTGTTTACTTTTTATATGTATTTAATTGTATGTCTTTGTGTGTGAAGTTGTACCTATATGCTAAGTGTGTATTTGCCAAAGCTCCTCATGAACATACATTACCAACATGACAATCTGTTTGTCCTATTTCCTAAGTTATAAGCTTTTGGTTTGATGGAGTGGTTGTAAGACTGTGTTCTGATCATTCCTGAGAAGTATAAGGACATGTAGGAGTACTGTATTTCCCGCAATAAAACAACACTTACACCACCACATTTGGTTCTCATTTAAATATATTTCAATGAATGTAATTTTGTTATATTTTTTTGACTTTGTTCCATATTGTGAGAAGGAATTTGCAGAGGTTGCGTATTGGAAGACGAACCAAACGAGAAGAGATGGCCTGTGCGCCTCCGAGCTGTTTCACGTTGTTTCAACACAAAGAACATCCACGTCCCACTTCCTCTGAACGAGGCAAATGACACTCGGAGACGAGAGAAGCAAAAATGTGTCAAATCAAGATTTACCACGCGGGCCTTCTCTGTCTACGGCCGTGTCCAATCTCTCATGCCAATTAGAAGGCTGTGGAACAAGTTTGAAAATGTCAGCGGTTCAGGACGTCGCTACCTAATGAAGCGGAGCCTGGATGTTCCGGGCTAGCGCCTATGAACCGCATGCAGTCTCTCACACGCACTCCACAAATCATCATAAACCACACACACACACACACACACATTTAGACCCCCCACCACACTCACTTTCTCTGGCTCTTGCTCGATACCTCTTTCTGGTTCAGTCCAAGGTCTCGGGACACGACCTGCTCAGGGAGTACCTATGAGACCAGTGCATGGCCATCGCGTCCACCAATCGGCTTAGGGTTGTTCTATTGCATCACACCCCGCTGTTCTTTCCATGGCGCGGGCCCTGTCTTTTTCTCTAGGTAGGCTGCGTTCTGTGAACGTGTCGCTGTTGTCCTTCGCGCTCTGCGGCAGAGGAGGGTTCCAAAGGGGAGTCCCCAGAGATCGGGGCAGGCCAGGACGTCTCACCTGACCTCACCTAGGGCTACATCAACTCAGTAGTTGTGTGTGTGTGTGTGTGTGTGTGTGTGTGTGTGTGTGTGTGTGTGAATGACAGAGTTGTTGGCAGTAATTTCTTCCCGTGTATATGATATTCAAGTGTAGGATTCATTAAAAAAATAAAGATTGTTAGAGTAAACTTTCACTAACTAAACAATTGAGAAATGCACCCCCTTCCTTTTCCCGCCGGCCAACCACCCTGTTCTTTCTGTTCAAATACTGATTTGATTGATGGCATTTAGACAGGGTAAAAATACAACGTTCAAGTTTGAGTGACAGCTCTCAGTGAGGGGCAAACCGTCTTTGCAAATTAACAATTCGTCTTGGTTATGAGGTGACAGACAGCGTCAGCCTCAACGTTCAAATCATACTCGAAAATCCCCCAGAGGTAACCACCTCACGCACACAGCGTTCTGCTCGGAATGTGTCTTGACTCTCTAGTAGTCCGTGGCTGGGGTTCTCGTTGGTTGTTTTTACCAGATAGTTGGAGGGGATGAATTTGGAGTGGACTGGTCTTCCATAACAGGGGGATCTGTGGACACTGAGCAGGGTAACGAGGAGAGGGGGGCGGGTGGGGCTGAGGGGGTGCTCCTGCCACGAATCAGGGTCCACCTCCTTCTATCAGCCACACACATTTAACAGGGTGTTCTTGAGATTTGATATAGGGTCAGCACCTGTGTGTGTGTGTAAGTGATGATCGTGCCTTTGCATTGTTACACTGCTAAAGGAGCTTGCTTCCAGAACACTGACACGCTCTCTCCAGCACACGTGTACAGACACAGGCACACACAAACAACATACAGAGAGGCTTGTGGTGTAACCCTACTGTAAGCCTGAGGTTTAGAGGAAAATGTTAGACCCCGCATAGGTTCCTGTTAGACAGAGAGAAGCTTTGGCTTAGCTGAAAGGTGTGAAGTCGTGGTCCCACTGGGCTGGTGTTAGCCTTTTGCACAAAGGTTCATCAAAGGAGGCTTAGATATTATCATCTGTTGTCCTAAATGTCAGATTGCCCCAATGGTGTTGTGATATATTTCGAAATGCCAGTTTTATTTCCAGTCAGACAGCTCAGACATTTCATTAAGATCAGAGTAAGGTCTTGAAATAATAAGGATAATGTCTGATCATTGAACACAAAGAGCATAGGTGTCATATTGTCTCTCATAAAATGTCCATGAATGATGTTGCCCTTGTCAATTCAATTTCTTTTCAGTTTGGCAGATTTTTTCAGCGGTCGTAAAGACCAGAGAGACAGCAGCATGTGGCTCTTTAGATCAGGGGCCCTTTTAGTGGCGCTGATGTCATTGTGAGTGTCCAAAGGTCAGCCCCAATGTGAAGACAGACTATTTAAATCAGTGTGGAAGGATTCAAATAGCTATTGTCTATGTGTGGAGCACTTCACACACACACACGCACACACACACACACACACACACACACACACACAGTACAAATGTGGAGGTTTTTCTGGGGGTGCTCTTTTTGACTGTGACATATCTTGTACTGGAAGGTTAAATATTTGTCCGTGCAATTATTGTAATTGCAAAAACAAAACAAAATCTACCATATATTATATTATAAAAGATAAAAAATAACACCAAATTTTTTCAATAACTAAGTGTGCAGAATATTTTGCACGTGGCTATGACTACATAATCTCTTACAATTGCAGTTTGAGTTTAAATCCAAAATGTAATTTAGTAAGGAAGGATACATACATCATTTAAATATTCAAACTGAAGATAAGTTTATTCAGCCAAACATTAAACCATTAAGGTTTTTAATGTCCGATATCACTATGATAGTGAGAATCCTTTTTTTTTTTACAAATAGCTGATATATGACTTAAGCAGAACCCAGAAAAAATAAAATACAAAAAGAGGGGCAACCATTCTACATCATTCTGTAGCCAGGCATGTTGAGACGGACTGGGGGGAGAGTGGGAATGAGGAAAGGGCATGAAAGAGGAGAGATAGAGAGAGACAGAGAGAGAGAGAGAGAACGCAAGAGAGAGAAAGAGAGCGAGATGGGAGCGGAGGCGGAGTAAAAGAGTCTGGGAGTCTGAAAGGGTTAGTGAAATGAAATGAGTGGGAGAGTAAAGAAGAAGAGAAGAAAAAAACGATGTAAAGCGATGGGGCGTGTACTGGCGGTGAAAGTATGGAGACACATCATCCATCTCTTTCCTCGTCTCCAACGTGGTACAGGGAGAGCTAATGAAAGTCATTTAGCATACATCTATAATTAATTTGCTATGGTTGGCTGCCTGGCTAACTAAATAATGGGCTGGCTAGTTGGCTGAGCGGCTGGGTTATTTGACTGGTTGGCTTGTTGGCTGACTAGCTGGCTAGTTGGCTGAATAGCTGGCTATTTGACTGGCTGGCTAGTTGTCTGACTGAGTCTGGCTATTTGATTGGAGGAATAGTTGGCTAATTAGCTGGCTGAGAGGTTGAAAACTTTCTGAAGGATGGGCGTGCAGCGAACAGGCTGGGAAAGCATGAAAGAGCGCTGTCGGAAATGGGGCGTCTCCACACTGTCCATGGGTACCTCAGAGTCATCGTCGTTCTGTTGGTTGGAAGGGTTCACTATAGCGGTCAGAAGATCATGACCCAGCTGGCTGGCTATTTGACTGGCTGGCTAGTTTGCTAGTTTGCTAACTAGGCTAGCACTTTGGAAGTCTGGCACGCTATTGGTGAAAGAGAAGTGTGTTGTAACGAGATATATTTGTGTAATGGAGGCATCAGGGATTGTTGTGACACAGGGCAGTCACACTGTACTCCAGGAGACATCCCTCCGACTGTAGCTGACCGTCTCTTTTTTTGTCCCTGTCTCTATTTCTCTATCTCTGTTCCTACCTTCTTAATGATCTTTTATTACATTTTTCTTTCTCTTGTCCTCCCTTTCTCGGTCTCTTTTTCCTCCCCTTCTTATTGTCCTGGAGAATGCACGGAGCAGAGGACACACAGCACGTAGCACTGCCCGGGGCCAATGTTCTCTCTCCTTGTGTTCTCTGTCTATTTCGCTCACCTTCTCTCTTTCACCGCAAACGCATTTTCTCCTTCAAATCCTCTCTCTCTCTCTCTTTCTCTTTCTCTGTCTCTTTCTCTCTCTCTCTCCCTCTCACTCTCTCTCATTCTATCTCTCTCTCTCTCTTGAGGAGGCAGGATTTCATACTAGAAGACCACTCTTTCTCTCCCTCTCTCTCTCTCTCTCTCTCTCTCTCTCCCCTCTCCTATCCCACTCAGCCTCACTGTTTATCTGTCATAACATTTAGAAAACTCACGTAATGCACTTCAGGAATTCCTTTCTCAGCCAGAATGCTTCACACAAAAACAGTTCAAACCCTGCTGCCCTCAGTGCTGTTTCCTTTTGAAACTCCCTGCTCTTTGAATCCTGCCTTTTTGAAGAAAATGCCCTCTGCATTTATTTTAAAGACTCCCTCTCTCTCTCTCATCTCTCTCTCTCTCTCTCTCTCTCTCTCTCTCTCTCTTTCTCTCTTACTCAAACACACACACACACACATCACTCCTACGCAGACACACACACGCACGCTGGCGCATGCACACGCAGCACTTGCATGAGCATTAAAACACATTCCACAATAACTCCTTCTGTCGGTCCTTTCCTCTCTCTCTCTCTCTCTCTCTCTTTCTCTCTCTAACTCTCTCTCTCTCTTTCTCTCTTATAGACACACACAGAGTCACACACATACCCACCCAGTTCAAGACACATTTATGGCACCCCCCCATCATCCTGACTTCGCTTTCCCTCTGCTCCCCCAGCACACACACACACACTCTGTCTTTCTCTGTCTCCCCCTGCATATGTCTCCCTCGCCCTCTCTGTGCTGGATGTGATTAAAGCTTTGTCAACAGATGTGGTGTGGGTCAGTAGGTGTGTGGACTCTGTCTGGACGGGGGTCATTTTAATGGGCAGCATATGGAGCTGGATGACTGATGAGGGGGGCTACCTTGATGACAGGTGCTGACTAGTCTGTGGCGCTGACCCCCAGCGCACCGCGGGCCACCTCAAAGGACACTTTCCCTTCGCCGCGCAGCTGACCGCTCCACACACACACACACACACACACACACTCACACACAAAGGTGCGCACACACACACACATGCGCGCACGCACGCGCACGCACTCACACACATGCACTCTCTCTCTCACACACGCGCACACACACACACACACTCATACACTGGCTCTGCACCTATTAGAATCAGAAGCAGAGCCAAGTTTTTCTTCTACTGTACAGTGCCTGTACTAAGACATTTACTGGTTTATCCAGGCAGCACTGAACACGCACGTGTAACGGCAACGAACATTGTCATCATGTTTCATACCCCCATTTTAAGGGCTGTTGGTTGTTGTAAATATACGTAGTACGTCCACACACACACACACACACACACACACACACACACACACACACACACACTATTTTAGGCTCAGTGTGTAGCCATCCCTTTTGCCAGCTACATTTTATCCAAATTTGTATTTCTAAGCTGGCAGAGAAAGTCACAGCTGTCACAGACACATGCACTGGACACTATGCCCACAGCCTCCCGGACTAGCAGTAATTAGGCTCTGTGTTGGCTAACGTCTGACTGAAGAGGTTTAAAATTCACTGCCTCTTTGTAATATGAACTCCATCCAATTGACTGAGTGGGGAAAAAGAAGCCGGGGCTACAAATGAGGTACTAATTCAGCAGTGGGCTTGTTAGAAGGCCTTCCGGTTCAATTGCACAGGAGGCAAGGAGAAAAGGCTTAGGTCACGGAGAGTTCCTCACACTGAAGTCGACATCACACCTCCCACACTCTCCTCGCCAGACAAGTGGACTGTTTAAACCATCAACAACCCGGAAGGGGTACGTTCTGATTGCAATAGTTGTCTTGAGTCGTTTGCTCGCGAATGCACAAAGAGAAAGAAAAAATTAATGACCACCTACGAGCGAAGTGTTCACATCAAAACAGAACGAATTGAGGACAACTTAACCATTTTGGCTAGTCTTGTTATGAAACCGTTGCCTCTCTCTTTTCTGAATTGGCTGTGTAGAACCTCTCTTGTGTTGACATGATTTGGGGTAGTTGGGCCTTTGGTGGAGGATATTTCTCCCTCGTCTCCCCACCCCATCCTTCTTTCTCTCCTCCCTCCTCCCCTAGCCCGTGAATCGGGAGGAGGGACACGCCGTTTGATGCCGGACCCAGAAGATGTATTAGGATTCCATGGCAACTGCCGCCCGGCAATAAGGTCGCAGAGGAGGTGTTTAATTAGTGGGATATGGCTGTCCCCGAGGAAGGGCTTTTTATTACCTCAATATGTCATAGAGAAACACATCAGCTAGCAACCACACACACACACACACAAACGCACGCGCGCGAGCCTGCCTTCTGCTGCTGCCCTAAGTGTGTGTGGTGAACGATGGAGAGACGGAGAAAGAGAGATAAAGGAGGAGAGAAATGTACGCGGCACAGGGCAAGGTGGGGCATGGGAAGGGAAGTGACCACTGAGCCGAGCTGTGGAACTCTCAGGAAAAGAAGGGGGAGAAGAGAGAGAGAGAACAGAGAGAAATAAACGTGTGGACAACAACCAGCCACAGGAGCCATCTT
>JAVQIZ010143686.1:0-11377 GCA_036023535.2 Galaxias brevipinnis | reverse complement strand
ACACACACACACACACACACACACACACACACACACACACACACACACACACACACACACACACACACAATGCCTGCCCTGGTGGTGGTGGTGTTAAAGTAATTAGGAAACAATGTGTTTCTCTAATGAGAGCGCCGGAGAGGAGGATGTGGAGTAGGTAATATCACTAAACCACCTGCCTTCCTGTCTGTGGGGAGCCAAGGCCCAGGCCAGCTGAAAGGGACAGGGAGGGGGGAGGGCATGGGAGGAGCTGAAGAGAGTCTGGGAGAACAACAACAGGCCATTAATCCTAGTGGGCAGGAGAGGAGGAGGAAGAACAGAGGAGGAGGAGGGGATCAGGGGGGGGGACACAGCCTTGGAGATTCCTCTAAATAGCTTTGTAGCTATGGTAAAGTCCACAGTTTTGTTCACAGTAAAGTCTACAGTAATGTCCCCAGCAAAGTCTACAGTAAGTTCCCCAATAAAGTTCCCAGTACTGTCTACAGTCCAGGACACAGGATATCTGTCCTTGCTTATGCCTCAGACATAACATCCTTCCTCTGGCCTGACACGGGCACGGGCACACACACTGAGGAGCTACAGCTGGACAGTCAAAGCCCTATCCATCCTTTGCAACAGCACCCAAAGCCTGATATAACAATCTATCTATGTCACTAGCTCCGTCACGGTGACCATGCCCCCCCTTGCCCCCCCCCCCCCCGTGCTGTGTGACGGGTGGGGCTGTGAAGCAAACGCACAGCAGCTTTTATCAGCGCCAAGCGTGGCTGTCATGTAGTTAGGTGTCCGGTCAGGCTGAATCAATGACTCATCGCTCCGCACCCTCACTTACTCACTCACTCACTCAGGCTGACACGCTGGCGTCGCGGGCCCAGGTCCAAGCATCTCGACTGGGGCCCGCTTTTCCTCTGCTTCAGTGGACACGGCGGAGCGACGGCCCAGTTGGTACACCAGCGAGCCCTGTCGCAGCGGCGGCCCCGCAAATCACGGCCAAACATACGAAGGCCATCTTTAACGGACGGGGGACCGGCTGCCAGTTTGGAAGAATGAAAGGGGGAGCTTGATCTATCGGGCTGCGTACGGCAAGCTGCCGGTGGGCTGATATGATGGACCGTCTTGCCAGGCAGCCCGGGCCCGAGCCCCGGCCCCCGGGGACGCGCAAACGCAAATAATCAACGCTCTTAGTCTTCATCATCACACCCCACCCCCCCCCCCCCCGCCCCCCCACAAAACAGATCACTGACGCGGTCGCCCGGGCTCGCTTCGCACGCTGCCATACATTAGGATGACAGCCAGAGCCCTGTCAGCCTGCTGTGTGTGTGTGTGTGTGTGTGTATGTGTGTGTGTATGTGTGTGTGTGGCTCCATACCTTTTAATCACAGTCACAGAGCTATGAGGCTTCCATTAGCGCTTTGACCTCTGTAGTAGCCTTGAGGGGGACCAGTAGACCTCAGGTCAGATACAGCCTCATACACACACACACACATTGCCAAACCCAACTCCCACTGCTCTGGTCTGAAGCCAGTGTCTCCGCGAGGTCTGAATGTGGTTAGAGGGTTTGGCCATGCCTCCAGTGGACAGGAGGACAGATTGGATCAAGGCCTTCTCCCAGACACGTAGTTCCTCCCACAACGCTCCTTCCTGGCTAGGATTGTTGGCGGTCAGTACGGAAGCTTCAGCGGGCTAAGAAAGGACAAAGGACTGATCTGACTCTCCGTGCTGCCTTAAGAGCCGCCGTGAAAACCCCCTGGCATCTCCCCTTTGCCTCATCTCCCGTCGCCCAGGCAACGCTAGCATCAGTGTGGGAGATACAGCGCAACTCTGGGGACGAGGGGTTGGCTTTTCATTTCATCATGGTGGCCCCGGTTCAGAGGCCAGACGCAAGCGGCCTGCCACACATCCCAGCCGCACGGAGAGAGGAGGTTTGCACTCTCTGTGTTGACGGTGAGGAGGCCTGATGGCCACAGGAGAGGAGGAGGAGGAGGAGAAGGAGGTACTGTGCTGGGGAGAGGAACGGTGCCGACGGACAGGCCGACGCTCAGACAACGTCCACGCTGCCTGTCTGGCCCCGCCACATCACAGGGCCACTGCAAATGGAGCGCTGATGCATTATACAGAGCTCCATTAGCAGCCCCTTCCCTGACCCCTCTATCTCTCACACAAACACACACGCACACACACACACACACACACACACACATGCACATGCACGTGTAATATGTGCACACGTGTACGACGCACACACAGGTCTTATGAATTATAGATCTGTATCCAGGCAGGGGAGGTGAGCAGCAGAGCAGCGTGGTCCAAAACCATTCTGTCGAAAAAGACAAACAGGACTCGCATCCATTCCCAAAGCAAAGAGGATAATATCAGCATTAGCATTAGCACTCCACAGGGCGATTATGCCTAATTTGAAGGGGGTCTGTGTATTTCAGCCTAGGCATAGAGATCAGTGGGTAAACACGTTGGCAGGGTTTCAGAATAATTCACTCACGTGTTGCCTTTCAGCAAAGCGTGGCCTGGCTACTACAGATCAGTGACAGATCCAAACCCCGGTGGCAGCCAGTGACAGAGCACAGCATGACTCCTGCTCCTGGTGGAACAGTCACAGGTTTGCACTACAGAAGCTCTGTGTGGTAGAAACCCAGGCATCAATATGGATGAGCGGGCGGGGACTTTGTTTTTCCTCCGGCCTGCATTCAGCAACATCAGCAGTCCCCAGTTGAAGTTCACACAAAAGCATGCACCCCCCCCAGTACACAAACTAGGCTACGCACACACAACCACACGCAACACCACATCACCCCATGCATCGTAAAACACAAACCGCACAAACGAGCACGCACACACCTGCGCACACATACTTGCCAGCACACACTCGCGCACCCACGAACACCCCGAACCCCCCACCCACATTGGCCTCCCAGCCTGGTGTGGAATGATTAGTCGGGTAGGGAAAGGCCATCGATCAAAGGGCCGACGACGGGGACCAAGGCTGTCTGTCCGGCCCGCTGCGCTGCTCTGCTCTGCTCTGCTCCCCGGCCAGGTATCAGAGGGTACAGGAGCAGGCGGCAGCCTTGAAGCCTGGAGAGAAGAAAGGGCCGGCTGGATCGGGCTGACGTGGCCCGAGCACACATCACCCGTCAACATCTCCTCGGCCCGTCGTGTGGCATTCAACCCTGGGCCGAGACCTTCGGCGGCGGCCCCTCCACCTCCGCCCCGCCCTGACGCGGTCATACAGAGCGGGGGGGCTTCTGAAGGCGGCTCCGACTCATCAAAAACATGACCTCTCTTAAAGCACACCGTCCGCTGACATATTAGCATGAAAGAGAGAGAGAGAGATCAGTCACGACTGTTTAGCCCAGCAATTTTGTCAAACCCCTGACGACGCCAAAAGTACAAAGAGAAGGAGCGACAGGTGTTGCCATGACGCCCAGCAGGCTGGTCAGAGAGAGGGAGAGATAACGTGTGAGGGACCCAGGAGGGGAGGATAACCAGCGGGGCTCGTGGGAGGCGCTCAGCTCTCCAGACCCGGAGCTGCTGGGCTGGAGCTCACCGCTGGGCCACTGTCCCCCCCCAAAACGAGAGCGCCCTTCAGGGTTCCTCGCTTTTTGAATCTCGTCTCCTACTCTCTAAATCATTTGGTCACGTGTTGACCAGCAGAGGCGCCGCCTGTTCTCCAGAGTGAAAACACAGCAGCCTGTGTCAAACGGCAGCTTCCCGGCCCCGCCCCACCGTTGCCATGGCGGTGTGCTGCCTCGCCTCCATCCCTCCCGACTGCTAATCCGCTGCCAGCCTCACTGTCACTCCAGATGTCAATCACAGAGCAGAGCGTCGGTCTGATCCCTGCTGTTACCCAGACAATCACCAGGCGTGGATCGGGCAGGTGGTATTTTTAACCCACCGTCAAAGTGTGTGTGTGTGTGTGTGTGTGTGTGTGTGTGTGTGTGTGTGAAACCGTACACAAACACCGTTGGCAGAGGAGGCCAGGCCCCCGCCCCCCCTGCTTCTAGATGCTGAACCCATCTTGGGAGTGGACGCTCTTCATCTCATGGATAATGAAAAAGGCTCCCCATGGTTATTTTTAGATGAACCATGCTGCTGCCGACGCCATGGTGGAGGCCTTTGAAGTAGCAGAGGTGAGCTGGGCCCAGTGCCAGCCAAATACAAAACCTGGGCTCCCTCTATCCGCGGTGGGCACGGAGCGACGGCGGGACGAGGGCACCGTGTGAAGTCTGAAGGGGCTGGGTGGGAGTTCAGCGACATCGCTGTGGGGTTCCCTTTCCACTGAACTACTTGGTACGGTCGAAGAGAGTCCCAGCGCGCCGCACAGGTTTTTTTATCCTCTTTTCTTTAATCGTTAACCTTTCGCCCACTTCACCAGCGCCAAGGAATGGAACGATGTGAAGCAACATCTCACCCCTGGTCGGCTCCTGGCTCAGGGCCGGCGCTTGCGAAACACTGACACTGGCTCCTCATTTCCAAAGGCATGGGAAAAGGCATTCCGGCATGGAATGGCAAGGAAAAACAAACCATGCCTTTGAGAGCTCCATCGCTGTGAGCCGCTGCATTAAACAGGGGGCTGATTTGCCTATCAGAGGAGGCCCTGCAGCGTGAGAGCGGCCTCTGTGAGCGCTACAGAGAGCGCTTTGAGGAGCCGAAGAGAGAGGCGGACTGTGCAGTCAACGGCCCGGGCCACGGGCAGGAAGTTTATTCCCGCTCCGGCGTCGCTATGGAAACCCCACGCGCCGTAAAGACGGTTGAGAGTAGAAAAGCACAGGAAATGAGAAGGGGGGAGGGGGGGTCATGAAAGGCTGAAACATTTCCCTGAGAGCACACGAGGCTGAGCTGCGACTCCCGACCGAGAGAGAGAGAGAGAGAGATGTAGAGAGAGGGTCTACACGGCGAGGAGCGTCTTCACTCGACTGTCGGGTGAAGCACTGTCCTCACACTCCCCAAACCCCCACCTCTCTCCATCTCTCTCTCTCTCCATCTCTCTTTCATCGTCTGAACAGACTGCCCCGCGTCACGTCTCTGCAGCTGTGGTTTGTCGGAGTGTGGTTTGTCTGTAACACAAAGCCCTGCTGCAGAGCCAGGAACCAGAGGTAGGGGAGGTCCTAGTGCAGGTCAGACTCTGTAATGACCACTCCTCATCCAACCTCCACATCAGGAAGAGCAGAGGAGGCAGACATTACATATTGATGAAGACCGGGCCTCGGGGAGGACAGCAGCAGGTCTCACAGGCTTTTTCAACTGAGGGCTCTGGCCCACTCACGGCTGTGTGTGTGTGTGTGTGTGTGTGTGTGTGTGTGTGTGTGTGTGTGTGTGCGTGTGTGTGCGTGCAGCCCTCTAGGAGCTGTAAGATCCCTTCCCGGGGCCGAGGTGCTGGAGAGGGATTCAGATGTGGCGAGTTCTGGCAGAGAGGACAGCTCTCCTGCTCGTAGTCTCCTCCTGGGCCCTGGGCTCGGCGGGGTTGTCTAATGGGGAGCCGGGCTGAAAACAACGTTCAGCAGGCTAGCACTGTTAACCGCCAGGGCCCCAATTGTGCTGTACCCTGGTCCCCAGCACGCCACGGGGAAGACAAAGCAAGGGAGACACAGCCTCTGTCTCTCCTCTCCTGGTCCTCCTGGTGGACTCCCCGACACACACATCCCCACAAGGCTCATGCCTCAGCATTGAGAACATCAGCCTTTCTGCCTGCTCTGGCCCTGGCTGTACATTAGCATGGCTATTAGAGAAACAAGCTGGTGTGGGTGGGGTGTGGGGGGGCAACAAGGTTCAGCGATGGCCGCTAACGGAGCGATAACACTTAGGGGGCGACGACCAACAGAGCGGGACATTAGCGCGGCGGGTCGTCAGGCCGAGCGCCAATCACCGCCACGGGTGCCGAGAGGCAAATCAGCTGAAGACATGGACGAGCACAGCCCCGACATGTCCCCCCCCCCCCGTACCCCCCCGCCTCCCCCCGCTGGCCTTTCCGCTCACTGGGCACACAACGCTCCAATGAGAGGAAAAGAGATTATTAGGCAAATGGTTTCATTCTAACAGCTTTTCAGAGAGTGAGAGAGGGAAATAAAGAGAGGGGGTTGGGGGCTGCAGCTCTGAAGGAACTCTGTTTAGAGCGTGGCAGGTGTGACGAGTGTGTGTGTGTGTGTGTGTGGATGTGTGTGGACGCGTACTCTGCTGGAATACGGAGAGGGCTGCCCCGGCTCGCTCACAGAGAGCCCATTGTGTGAGCACGCTGCCCCAGAGCTGGCCGCGTCCGCTAAAGGCTGCCTGGAGCTTTGTTTGGTCGGCCATCCTTTTGTTCAGTCCACTTCCTTTCAGGCCCTCTCCCTCTACAGCTGACCAGGCCCACGGCCCACACCACAAAGAGAGAGAAACCCAGAGAAAGAGAGAGTTAAATAGAGAGAGTTAAAGAGAGAGAGAGATAGTTAAAAGAGAGAGAGAGAAAGAGAGAGAGAGAGGCAAAGTGGAGACAGGTTGACTGCAGGGAAGCTGGGAAACATAAAGAGATAAGCTTACAGAGTATGAATCTGAAACTGTGATTCTGCAGCATAAGGCACATCATAGGGTGTGCTCTGGGCTGACACTACCACACACCTCGTCCACACACGCACGCACGCACGCACGCACGCACGCACGCACGCACGCACGCACGCACGCACGCACGCACACACACACACACACGGCATCTTCCTGTCACCTTGGTTTTACCATCAGTAGCCACCTCTCAGGCCGTTGTGCTGCCAAAACAGACCTGTTTGCTTTGAAAACACACTCTGTCACGGCGATAAATGCCATGGCAACGGCAAGCCTGAGAAGCAGAGCTGCCACAGCTTGTCCAAACGACGACAATTAAGCGCCGGCTGACGCCAAGACGACCACGGCAGCCATCAGATCATCGCCTTACAGATGGGCCGACAAGCAGACTAATTCCTCAACAAACGCTTTCTAGAGAGTTACCAGTGATTGTTTACTCTCCCGCTGAGATTAAAGCCCTTTTTCCATGACAACCTGTGCGGTGAAGCCTGTCTAGACTGGTGGCCCACGAGAGAAGGGCTCTTTGTGGCGGAGCGCGTTGACTTTTGGACGGCCGTTTCCTGAAAGGGGACTTTACACTTTCCCTTTTCCCTCCGGGGGCCGTCGTAGTCAGGAAGTGAGAGCACGCTGCAGAAGCTTGAAGGCACGGAAACCCGCACACGGACAAAACACACCCACGAAACGCGCACAGTGAAACGAGCTGAAGCCCAGAGCTGTCTTCAGACGGCGCGTGCGCTGGGAGGTCTCCTCGTGTGCGACACGCCTTGGACCGTCTCTTAGGTCCCACGGCGAAGCCTCAGAACACGCTGGCAGAGCTCTTAAGATTTGAAATATTCAGACGAGCTCTAGTTCCAGCAGCCCTCTCAGCGAGGGAGAGATCATACCGCATCTGTCAAGCCCCTCTCAAAAAGGCGGATCGCTGTTCCGTTGGCCAACTGAATCCTTTGAAGCCAAAAAGATTCCCTGCTCCCTGCTCCCTACTCCGCAACTCTTTGACGAAGGAGAAGAGGAAGACGTGAGGGAAAGTCCTTGGTCTTCCTCGCCTCAGCCCGTCCCCCAAGCCTACGTGTGGGCCTGACTAAACATCCCCCCTCTTATCTCTGAAGCTCAATTCCACTTCTAATCTGTAATGAGTGCTGAGCCCTGGCAGCACACACAGTGCTAGTGTAAACCAAACGAGTCTCAAACGGCCGAGTGAACTCCCTCGCGGTTCCCCCCGCTCCTCTCCTTCATTTTGAGTAGGAGAGTTCCTTCGATCCTCCGCACGGCAACCGTCACACATCCCTCTGTGGGCGGCCTTTTAATGACCAAACACTGTCCTCGGCCTCCTCCCAATGCCAGCCCTGTTGTTGGCCAATCTGCCTGCCCTGTCCGGGCCTCAGACCGCTGTTGAGTAACAACAAAACACACTAGGTGTCATGTGGTGTCACGCTGTTGCATCAAGGCTAGTCTGGCAAGCTCCACCGAGCCGCCTGTCTCCAGTTCCCAGCTAATCGGCAATGCAGGGAGAGCCGAATGAGGAAGTGGTCACGCTCAGCTGAACAGAAGGAACTAAAAACTAAAACATGAACCTGGAATATTGACGCTTTGTTCTTTTCAGCAATCTTTGTTTGCTCTTTACCGGTTTCTCTTAGGTGGTCTGTACTTTGTGTGTGTGGGAGAGAAAGCAGAGGGGGAATGTAGGGCAAGGGGATCTCTCTTGTCTGGAGTAGTAGCAGCACTGCAGAGTAAGTAGTAGTAGAGGGTTCTGTGTGTGCGTGTGTGTGTGTGTGTCTCAACCCCAGTTCACTTCCTGTTTGACAGGAAACGTGCAGCACAGCTCGCCCCACCCTTCCTGAAGGCTGTACCAGCCCAGCATCCCACTCCACTACCCGCTACACACTCACACACACACACACACACAAACACACACTAGAGCACATCTGTCCGTCTGGTCCTCCAACCTCTCCCTGCCTCAGTCTCTGGGCCTCTCCCTAAAGACGTATTAGTGCTCTGTACTCCTGCATAGAGGTATATGGAGCATTAATGCATAGAAAACGACTGTTGTTTTGTTCATAAACAGTATTACTTAGAGGTATAGGCCTATGCAAAGTATGCTTTTTAAAATACATTCTTTAAAATATATATGAATTATAAATTTTTAATTCATCATTAGCACATGCTTTCGGCAGGCACACCACCAATCTTCTTCAGGAAATGTGCTGTGATCTAGTTTCAAACAGTGCTCTGTACAGCCTGTACACCCTCCACTCCACCTTCTCTGTATACATGTGGACGTAGAAGGAGAGCTCTCTGGCCCCTGCTGGGGCTGAACCCGTTGGGTACTGGACCTGCCCCCTCCACCTCAACCAGGCACCCTCCCACACAACCTGGTCCGCCCAGCAAACCAGACGTGGCTGACACGCTGGGAAAAAAAGGCGGCGCGCGCACAGCTCGAGAAAAACACCAGGATTACACATGTGGCCTGGCTGCAGGGAGGCTGTAATTGAGCAGTCCCAAACGTTAACAAAACAGGCTGCCTGCTAGGCGCAGGGAACCTGTACTTAGAGGCTACAGGGAGTGGCAGGGAGGCGCACAGCGGACTGGCCTGTCTCGCTGGCAGCCCCCCACCGTCCAACTGCCTCATTTCCACCAACCTCTAATGCTCTTCCAGCAGGAAAGGGCAGGCCGTTTTTTCGGTGGCCGGGGGCTGAGCCGTGGTGGCGATGTGACAGGCTGGGGTGGGGGTGACTGTGTGGCTCCGCCAGCCTGGAGGGGGATGAAGGTCAAACACACATCCTCTCCACCAAACTGACCGACTCTGCTGGGGACTAATGAGCTAAGAGAAAGATGGCCTTTCTGTACGAGTGTGTGCTTGTGTGTGCATGTGTGTGCGTGTGCGTGTGTGTGTGTGGGTGTGTAGGCGCGGGGGGCTGTTAAGTGTGAAAAACAAAGAGAGGAGACCGAGACACACAAATGAGGAGGTTTAGCAGGTACTGTGAAAATCTCAACCAGCAACCACAGTGTGAAATAGTAGAAAAACAGGAAATCCAGCCTCGTCGACTGGCTGGCAGGCAGGCAGGCAGGCTTGTTAGAGCTCGAGCTGCTTCAACGCAGGGCCTCAACCTGCTCCTCTGGCACACAGACCGGCAGGCTGTCCACCGGGAGCCTGGTCCAAGGTCCAATACAGGGGGACCTGAATTCCTATCTTTACAACGCTCTCAATGCACTATGCATGAACAAAACTGTGGAGCGTGTCGAGCTGAGTGCAGGCTGGAATGCCATGACACAGTCCACTACAGTGAAGCCCTGAACGGGCTGTGCTAGTCAGACACACAGGACGAGGAAATGGCTGGTTGGCTCCGAAGTCGGGCAGACGACAATTAGAGAGGCATGCAGCCCTCGCAGACCAGAGGCCTCTGACGTCACTGTGCCTACGCTCTCAGCTGCGGTCTACTCTCCCCCAGACAGCTGGCCAACTGACGGACTGACTGATACGATGGCCACCTGACTGACTCACTGAAAGAATGAAAACCTAACTGAAGCCACTGGCAAAATGGCTGACTAGCCGACTGGCTCCAGACCGTGAAGTGTTGCACATATCACACACTCTGACAGCTCCTCAGAAGGCCTCTTCCTGCCTCGACTTGTCCCCACCACCCCCGCTTCCTCATTCCCTGTGTTTTTGGTCGTTTTTTTTTTGTGTGACATTTTCACGATGGCACTGCCGTGTTCCTCCTGCCTGTTTAGTCCCTCTGCGTGACTGTCTGTTTGTAAGGGGATCCTCTCGGAGGGAGCCCGGGAATAAGAGCCCGTCTCCCTGTCGGTGCGTGGGGGCCGGGGGAAAGCTGAGCCATCCCACAGCCCACCGCCATCACTCATTCACACCCAGACACGCCAGCGCACACCTGACCCGCCGTCCACACACACACACACACGCACACACACACACACACACACACACACACACACACACACACACAAGAAATCAGGATACGCCAACTGGCCAGACGACCGACACAGTAGTAACCGACTGTCCTCCCGGTATCCTCGGCGACGTGTTTATAGCGTGTGTGGAGGCCGTGTCCTCGGGAGCCGAGGCAGCCAGATGAGCTGGACGTCTTCCCCAGCCCGCCAGCTGCTGCTCTGCTCCGAGCCAGAGAGGACACACATGCCACAGCACACACTGGCTCTGGCTCCCACCGCGTCAGAGCCATGTGTGTCGGCCCGTCAAATTCCATCACACCCCTGTGGGGGGGGGAATAAACAAGCCCCGCCGTGTGAAAGATCAACGAAAAACAACAATTTGCCAACTTAACGCCTCCCTAGAGGACAATGCACCTTGATTTACGCTGTGACCCTCAACCGGGGAGGGGGAGGGGGAGGGGGAGAGAGAGAGATAGAGAGAGAGAGAGAGAGAGAATGAAAGAGAGAGAGAATCGCTGTCCCAGACCAGACAGAGGGGCTGCTGAAAAGGGGTCCTGGGTCACAGCCAGAGATCAGTTGGTTCCAACACAGACTATTCCCCAGTGAGGGCGGGTCCTGGGACACTTTGCTATTTTTTCCCTGGGTGGATAGAAAGAGGGGGGGGGGGGTTCGTAGAGCTGCTAACCCCCGCCCAAACACCAGCCCAGCCCTGGCCCAGGCCCACCCTCTCCATGGTGGTCAGGCTGCTAAAGAGAGCCCCAGTGTGTAAGAGGGCCCCAGTGTGTAAGAGGGCCCCAAACTGAGGCCCCACAGAGAAGCCACATAATTACAAATCACAATAAAGCCCTCAGTGCTGCGTCTCTCAAACAGGCTCAGCCGGCCCCTGCTCCACTCCCACTCACAACCCTGGTACGCTCTCTCTCTCTCT
>JAVQIZ010143633.1:0-15974 GCA_036023535.2 Galaxias brevipinnis | reverse complement strand
GGTTAGGGGAGTGTTAGTGAGGTTGGTAGTTAGGGCAGTGTTAGTACTTGGTGGTTAGGGGAGTGTTAGTGAGGTTGGTAGTTAGGGCAGTGTTAGTACTTGGTGGTTAGGGGAGTGTACATGGGGCTGGTACTGACCTCTTGTTGGGCTCGGCGTGAACAAGGGCAGCGTCCGTCATCACCTTCATCCACGACTCCATGTCTTTGGCCGTGTCAGAGCAGAAGTAATACGTCCGCATGTTCGGGTGAGTCGCCTGCGTGGACAGGAGGCAGAGGTGGGGAAAGAAAACAGGTTACCTAGAAGAGAGGGAGAGAGAGAGGGAGAGGGGGAGGGGGGCTCGGGTTAAAAATGTATCAGACGTACGGTCATCCCTTCAAGATAAACACGACTAGGCTCCTTTGCAAACGTTTCCTACCGCAGATGTTTAAAAACAGAGTTAGGGCTGAGTGAGGCCGGTGTCGTGGGGGCTAGGACTCTACCGGTGCCAGGGTCATGACGCATCAAATTGACATAAGAGTAGATCAGGGCAGCAAACCTCCCAGAGTCCTGTTGGACTTACCATGCAGCGCTGGGCCGGGCACACACGGTGTGGACTCTCTGTCCTCGAGCCCTTCCCTCGCCGTCCAGACAGACCAGGGCATTGTTAAGATGTGCCAGAGACAGAGACAAACAAGAACACTGAGTCAGTACTAGTCCCCGTATCCCGTTGTTAAACAAGGCACAGGCACTTTACAGTCATTTCAGCAATGTGTTGAGTCGTGAGCAGACGTTAGGAAACAGCGGAGGAGTTGAGCGTTCAGCACCGAACCCGAGAGCGGGGCCCTTCAGAATGCATGCAGGCACTGTTTTTCCCTCAGCTCGGTGAATTACGACCGTCATTACTTGAGGAGTCGTGGCCTCCTCTATAGTTTACTTGACTCTGGGTTGGCTAGCAGACTGGGAAATGGAGAGAGGCTCCGCGCGGTTGCAAAGAGCCCTGGGCAGACTCCTGGGCGTCTGAGCGTGGCTGGGCTTGGGTGAGCTCCAGCTCTAGCTGTCTCTTAAGTGAAAGCCACAGCACTGGGATGACAATGCAACACCGCGGAGCCCCAGACGAGTGAGGATCAGGCTACATGCTACCCAGGCTTTGAGAGAGGCTGGTTCTCTCAGTGTCCCCGACTCTCTCTCCCTCCCCTCCCTCTCCTCTGAACTCTCTCCTCTCCTGTAAACTCGGCGTACTAACAAGCGCGGCCCTGGAGAAAAGTTATGACTTAAAGAAATGAAACGAGGCACAGACCTTGAAGGCGTATTTCCTGTTGATGTGGTCCTCCACCGACAGCATGGAGATGTGAAAGCTGGGGAGGAGGATGCTACCCAGGATGCCCTCCTCTTTCTCGTCTGTGGAGACGGGCAAACAACGGGCCAGCGTTAGCAGAAAACACTCAGAGAGCCACGGCTTAGGAAGAAGAAAAACACCACAGAACCAAGAAAGGTTGCCAACGAGAGAAAAATTTAAATATTGTAGCAGGAGTATTGCATTATCATGCTCCCTACAGCTTCCACCTTGTTGCTCGGCTCTGTTAATAATTGAACACAGAAAAGGATATCAAATGTATTATCACATATCAAACTGGGCCATTTAGGAAGTACGTAAATGGGAGTCAAGGAAACAGTGGTGACTAGTAGTGTTCCGGCCCTGACAAGCCTTTTGAACAGTTTGACAGATTGAGGAACAGGAGCTGAACTCTGGCTAGCCTCTGTAGATCCAGAGAGGGGTTTGTCCTGAGGCGAAATAGATCCTGCCCGCCCACCTGCCTGCCTGCCTATTCGTTTGTCTCGCTGACTCCAGGGCTGAATGAACTGAAGGATTGATCTGAACGACTGAAGGATTGAACCTCTAGGCTCAACTCTCCCTTCCTCTAGTCCCAAACACACATGTGCACAAACACAAACACACATACCCTACATATAGAGATCTCTATCGTACTTCCGTTTATTGAGACAGACGGATGTGTAGACGATAGAAACACACACAGACCGCAGACACACCCGATGCTAGCTTGCAGAGGGAAAAGCCACGGGCTTGGACGGACGGTCGGCCAGGCGGAGGACTTTATGACCCATGTGGCCACTGCCTGCCGGCGGGCTGACTGCAGTTCACCCCCACGTTTCACCCACGTGTCTAGTCTGGCCATGGCAGGGGGCTGGGACGGCTGTTCATTGAGATTGCTGTAGAGCGGGGACGGGGACGGGACAGAGAGTTACCGGGGTGGACAGTCGGAATCACACAGTCTGGCAAGCCTTGTGCTCAGCAGAAAGTCACACAAAGAGAGAGAAGCAGGAAGGCAGAGAGAGAGAGAGAGAGAGAGAGAGAGAGAGAGCAGGTGCTATGGATCTGGATGGGAGCCAAGGCATGTCTGCTCAGAAGTCTGTGTGGCCAGCAGCAGCAGCTGTACTGACACAATCACGTCATTTCAGTTGACGACTGTCAATCAAATCATTGCCTTTGTGTTTTTGAAGTTACTATTATTGTATGGGCCAAATAATAGTGTAAAAATAGACACATGCCTTCAAAAGAAGAGGCATTTATTGAAAATGAGAACACATAAATAAGATTGAAGACCGCTTTTTATGAATCATTTCACTTGTGGTTTATTTGTACTAGTTTTACAGTGGTGCACAATTGTAAAACAACACCAGCGGGAACATTGACATTATGAAAACCCGGCTAAATTCCATTGTGTCTCTATTCCTAACCTTCAATGGCTTCAAATGCCCTTTATATTGGCGATTATGATTATGAAAAGTGATCTAGGCCACATGAAATAATTGCGATGAGGCGGTCATGTAATAATCGCGATAGCCCAACTGCCAGGACACAGTTATTCACAGCCCCAGAGGGAAACACAGGCTCTGTGAGCTGTGTCAATATGTGATGGGAATCTGAGATGCTCAAAAGGGAAAAGTTAGAACCAGACACATTAGAACCTGCTTGCCATCCCTGTCACTGAGTAGCACTTAAGTGGAGGGCAATGGGCCTAGCAGAGGCAGAGGGAGGTTAGTTAGGGGCTGACTGATGAATGTAGAGGCAGTCCGATCTGAAAACAACCTGTGCACATTATATACAAAACTTCGCCCTGTCTCTGTGATGTGGTTTTCCTGCGATTTCCCCATTCCCACAGTTCGGACTGGTTCGCGATCCGATCCAATTAACAGCCGTGCAGCCGCAGCACGAGGAGGGCCCGGTCTCCTGGCTGCCTGTGTAATGAGCGCCATTAAAATGTGATGAAATGTAATTTACTGCACTGCTCTGTCCTCTAAGCCCCTGCTCCTGGTAGGATTGGCTCTGAGGCGGGGGAGAACCCCCAAATGTCAATACTGCTGAGCCACTCTAATTAAGATGTCTCCTCAGTTAGTGCTGACAGGCCTGCCTCCGACACACACACACACACACGCACGCACGTGCACCAGCTTAGATAAAAGATGGATATGGCTAAATAACACAAGAGGGGACACACTTACAAACGCCACACACACATGCATCATTTAGCACATCTAAACAAAACAGTGGAAAGCTGTCCCACAGCGTGAACGACATCTCCCCTCACCTCTGTAGTAGAACAGGCACATGTCGGAGAGCACAAACCACCTCTTCTTCCACAGCTTCATCCCCGTGCTGTCCTGTGGGTGAAAAGAGACGGGGGGGACAGGGGGGGGAGGACAAGTCAGACCACACCACCACCTCCACGAACCTGGCTGCTCCTTAACACAAAAGTTCAACCACTTACAATGGATTTGGCTTAGGAAGTCAGAGAGCGCTTTAATAGCGATACCATCTGACTCTTGTCACTCTCCTGTTCTCAAGCTCAAGATGGAAGCCAGCATAATCACACATCAAGGTGATCTGGCTTCTGGTGTAAAACCAAGTGCAAGCTAATAGAGAGAGCGCTCTACTCTTTAAGTATGTGATTACAAGCCAAACAGCTGCTTCCCTTTCCTCTTGTAGAGGAGGGCTAATGCCGGGTAGGTAATAAAAACACTGCACTGTAAAGGAGGCCCGGTCTCCTGTATCGGTCCATGCTGCCTTCAAAGGGCTTGGCAGGAGAAGGGCTGAGGACGGGGGCGCCCACTGGCCCTGCTCGCCTTATTGGAAAACCAAGCAAAAGCCTTAATCTAGGATTCCTCTAGCTGATCCAAGATGAGGGGGAGGGATCTTCACAACTATGTCATTAAGGTCGAAATGAAAAAAGCAGCGTTCCCTTCAAAAGGCATGGGGCCGTAGTTGGATAGATCTACCGTCTTTCAAATAACACCACGGAATCGGCTCCGCAAATTACATTCATTCCACAAATTTTTTTTTCATTGTGTCGGTTTATTTTGTGTGCGGTACAATAGCCCGGGCAAAACGGTTTTGTGGGGGCAGCCTTTACCTTGCTCTCTGGTAGCCCTCCTCCATTGAGAGTATGTGCCTGTGTTCACGGATGGAGATCCCCTCACCAGCAGGCCCGTCTGCCAGAGCGCCGCAGCAGCTCGGCCGGGCAGGAGAGTAACGAGGCCTTCACTTTGAATCAGGGGGATACTTTGTGCTCTGGCTTGGTTTACTGAAGGGCTGAACCCTTTTACTCCCGATTCCTTTCTCTACATGTGAACTTCAATAGCTACCAGGTTTGAATGAGCAGTGGGTGGAGGAGGAGGAGAAAAAAAAGTGCAAATCCAGCTTTTCTTGGTCGTCGGGGATTTGCGGATTCTCACTGCTTGAACTTGCAACCGTCTCCTCCGAGGCCCCACAAAGAAACAACAGCTGGCCCCTGGATGGGCCGGGCCGGGATCAAATCTAAATGAGAGGCTCTCGCTGCGGATGAATTGAAAGAGCTGCAAGCAGGCTGCAGGCTCAGCCCCGCAGTAAGCAGCTAAGGAGCCGCGCTGGGGGGACTGCTGTTTAAACACGGGACGGACGGGCTGTTTGACTGGCCAAGCGGAGAGGCTGGACAAAAGCAATCCCAAGATTCTGTAAGACACCCCCACCCCCCACCCCACACCCTCTCCAAAAAAAACAGAAGCAGCCCCTTTTGTGTGGGTCTTAAGCCCGTTGATCGTGCTCTGACAGAAGAGGGGCGAGTATAAGCCCTTCTTTGGACCACGAGGGGACAGCAGGAGCTGGACACAAGCTTTTCGTTTTTGTTTGGCAGGTTTATGTTGTTTTCCTCCAAAAGAAAAGAGCAGGATAAACAGTAACTCTGGGCCCTTATTTCTAAGGCTGACTGAACTGATTGACGGTGACACGCTCGAATAACCTCCTTCACACACCCTTTACCTGTTTGTAAAGCCAGTTGCTCTTGATGACTGGCGCATTGGTGTTCCGCCTGATGGAGTTGGATCTCTTTCCAAAATTGTGGACTTTTTTCGAGGGTCTTGAGGGCTAAAAGCAGAGGTTACAAAAAGTACAATAAACAATGAACAGGAGTTTGCCTCATCATCAACATGAAAAAAACAACAACTGCTACTCCTCAACCGTCGGTGTTTTAAACCGCACCACCTTCCACTGTGCCGGGACAGCGTGTTGACGTGTTGCTGTGTTTGTGGACGAGGACACTCACTCTGGTGGCGGGGCTGCTGGGCTGCGGGGCGGGCTCGGAGCTGCCTGTGTAGTTGGAGGCCTCGCTCATGGTGCTGACGGGCCGCTCCTTCTTCGTCTCGCTGGCTGGGGCTTTGGCTGCTGACCTGGAAGAGAGGTGCGGAGACCAGGGCTTTGAGTAAGCGGCAGGCCCGCAGACACACCCACCCACCCACACACCCACACACCCACACACACACACACACTCTCTCTCTCCAGGAGGAGTGTAGGAGGCAGTGTGGCTGTGGCTGAGCCTCTGATTAGAGCCCATCTGATCTGTCACTCGTGCATGGTCGGCTGAAATGCTCTGCTCTAATGAGACCTCAACATGGGCGCTTAAATCAGGCCAAATAGTCCCACCATGTCACTGTGGATATGCTCCCAGCACGTCGCTAACAAGTTTAAATGGTCGGCAAAGTCTGGCTGGCAAATTGAGTGGCAGCGGTTTAAGCGCAGCTGCAACCGTTCAGGGATGGCCCAGGGAGACAGTTCAGGGGAGTTCCCCCGGAAAAATTGTGATGTTGCCGTGACGGGATGAGGACGGAGCAGAAACTAAAGCAAAAAACTCTCGAAGCAAAAAAGCACAACGTGGTCCGCGTGAAGCTGTGAAAGGGGACGGCGTGCGTTCTACGGAGAACCCCTGCGTTCCTCGGGAAAGGCACGGCGTCTTGGTCTATCGGGAACAGCACAGGAGACAGAGGGCAGCACAGGGCTTGTCGGGTTCCAGATGAGCACACGAATGACAGACATTTTAAATCTAGGCACACAAACAAGCTTGGACACGGCCCAGTCCCCCCGCCCCCCCAAGAGTCCCCACCTCACACACACACTGAAGCCCACTCAGCGAACAGAACAGTCAGTCTACACCACTCATTTCAAAAAAACAAAAAAACAGTAGAAGTTTCAGACCGCATGCACACTAGAAAAGTCACATAAGGGGAAAGGGGGGGCATACGATCAAGGGCTCATCTGATTGTTAGTTACTGCAACAGCAGGCCACTAAACACAGGCTGGACATTCCCGTGCAGGAGAACACAGCTCGGATGCCACACAGACAGACCCCGACAGATGAAAGGACAAAGACAATGACAACTCTCTACCACAGGACAAGATAAACCACAGAAATCCCTATATTATTACACAGTACCCCGCTCTGCTTACATTGCTGCATTTCAAGGTACTGCAGGAGAGAGCAGCGTGGTTTAAACTCCTCTGAAACAGCAGGCTCCTGTGGAGACGTGACGGGAGCGAGTCAACGAGCGGATGAGTGGGTGACTAATGCTCTCCAGATGAAGGGCTCGCTCTCCTCAGCGCTCTCCTTCTTCGTTTTCCATGGAGTGCCCGTGCTCGTGTTGAAGTGATGAGTGGGCCCCCTGGGCCCTTTCCGATCTCGGTCCACAAAGTCTCCGGGGACCTCCGGGCCCTCCCAGAGCCCAAACCAGGCCAAAACGGCCCCACCTGAGCCCTGACCAACGGAGGCAACTCCCGACTGCTGTGGCCGCGCAGCGGAGGATAGACGCCGGCAAAGAAACCATGGCTGTGGGTGAACTGGAGACTTTGCTCAATTTGCCGCTCTATTTAGCCGACAGCCCCATTTCTGGGTCTCCGAGCCGTAGCGTGTGTGGGCTTTGTAGCTAATTAACGTGGGCCCGATAATCACTGTGTCAGATCTGAAATGAGAAAGCTGTGAACACGTCAGATTGCCTAGTGCGGCGTGAGGGCTGGGCTCGTGGCTGCAGGCGAAAGGGAACACCGACGGGAGCGGAGCAGGGAGGCTGAGGAAACGGCGGTGGGTTGCAGCGCTCCAACGACGAGAAGAAACAAGACAAATGCCACTGTGGGAAAGACGTCGATATAGCGAGGCTTTAGAAAAACTGAACGGCATCATTTTACACTCGCCCTGCTAAAGAGAGATACTGATGAGCTCCAACGAAAAGGGATGTCTTGGAGACTTGCGGATGAGCATTTTAGACTTTGTGGACTGATACAATGATAAAGCACTAGTAAGGGAACCGAGGAAAGTCTGAATCTAAGATTTGCTGGGATCCTGCAGTCCCTCTGCACCATCACACAGTGAGGTGTGATACTATAGGCTCCGGCACAAAGCCTGCACGCCCAGGAGACCATAGAGCATCGTTCAGTCTAGCTCTGGCCTATTAGGCTAGCCAGCAAGCCTCTCGATATAGCTATCATCAGACTTCTGATCCGGGTGCTACGCATTGGCGACCAAACTGTGAGCCCCCCGAGTGTAAAGTGCTTTGGGTGTCCAGAAAAGCGCTATAGCAAATTCAATCAATTATTATTATTACTCACTGTCCCATGCCTGTAATGTCCGTCTGCCTTCTCTGAACTGAAAAACAGCTCTTTTATACAGCAAATGTTGCTCCTTATTATTTAATGTTTGACATGGCTGCATGAGAATTTGCGTATGCATAAGGATAGATTTTAGCTAATGCAATAATCACTGAATTAAATTAGAGTCAAAAGCTTTTCGCTGCGATATACATTACTAGAGGTATGCCTTTGATCCAGAGTAACCCCACATTACTTGAGTCAGAGTGTACTCCATTTCAGATATTACTGTGTAAAAATGGGAGTTTTGTTTCTCTCATGTTGCAGGGGGATTAAGTTTGTGCTCCCACACGGAACAACCCAAAGCCAACAAAGCCTCTGAATTAATTCCTCACATAAAGACCAGAGCCCGGATGGCCAGAGTTGGCCCCCTGCACCCGGCCCCTTGTCGGGGAGTGTGGCTGTGTGTGTCGAAAGGGGGAGGAAAGGGCTTACCCTGCCAGTGACGCTCGACTCCATTGGCACATGTGGTGAAAGTGAACTGAGTGGCTGAGGATGCAGTTTACAAAATGACCGCACAGCATTTTCAATGGAAAAAGAGGGATTGTGCTTTTGGACACTTTTGTTGGGAGAAGAGCTTGAGGCTCCAGTTGATAACCAGACAAAAGATGACCGGTCCAACAACACCATGGGGTGAGGCCCCCCCCATGCTTAGAACGAAGCCCTGCTTTAACCCTCTGTGGCACTAGGCTGAAACGTCTCTAACAGGGTATTAACAGAGAGTACCGTGGTGCTCCTGAACTCATACTTTAGGACAGTGTTTCAGCACTGATAATGAATTAAATACCTGAGTATTAAGCACCAAACAGACCACGGTTCAAGTGTCAGTCTGATGTTTGAGAATCAATTAGACTGTTCAGCCATCCATGAAAGCATGTCTATCGCCTTGGTGAGAATTAGCATGGGTCACACTAGGTGACTCCCTTCATAAAACAAAAACAAAAAAATAAGCATAGGCCCGCATATAAAAACAGATATTACATCAGTATCAAAAACAACACCTGAGCTAGATAGGGCAATGCGTGGTTCAGACAGGAACATGATTGACAGGACTTTTTAATGCAAAAGCATAACAAGACACCAGGCAAACACCACTTAAGCAACCACAGTCAGTTAGTAGGTGCAACAATGCATAATAAAAATGATCAGAGCTGTGTATTTGTGCAGCGTTTTCAGTAAAGAAAGCACACGCAAATGCAGTCCTAGCAGTATATTACCTGCTAAGCATTGGGTGAACCAACTTTCCACAAATCACGCTACATAATAAAGGGGAGAAAAAATATGAAGCATAATTAGAGGAAATAACATTTATTAAAAGGAAAGCATCAAATCTGATGACGTCTTCTACCAGACTGAATGTCAGCATTACAGAACGACAGCTTAGTTGTAGTGACTGCAAATAGGACACTGGTCAGTCAAACTGTGTGGAAACCAATGACGGGGTTACGATTGCTGACCGTTTTTGGAAAATCCGCCAAAAATATATCAAGCTATAAACTCAAACTTCATTTAGCACATAGCTAGCATAACCTCTAGCACATAGGACAGTGGGACCGGCTGCGAGTGACAGCAGAACGCTGAGAATTCAGGAGGTGACTTATGTCAGCTGTCAATGTTTACAATAATAGACGGTGTGGAATTCCACTTCTTTACCTCAACAACACGTATATGTCTATATTTTAGTACTGTATCACGCAAGTGTAGGGCCAAAATAACAACAATGTCTTTCCTCAACGGGCCAATTGATGTCATGGCAAAGGAATCTGTGTAATCCTCCATCTCCCACTGGAATCTAGGATGTGGGTGCACATCTGACAGGGTGTTGCTCAATACCCAAACAGGAGTGCCAGAATGTGTGGAAAATGCGTGCTCAAATATATGTTACATATGGTAATGGCTCCCAGTGGCGTGGTTGGCAGTGTGAAACGTGGCAGAAATGCGAGAGATAATTGAGTCAGTCGGTGAGAGAATCGGACGGGTGCAGTGTGACACGCACGGCCCCACCAGCAGCACTTCCACGCACGCTTTCTGTCTAGTGGGCCTGCGAATACTCATCTACTCGTCCGAAGCGCGATAAACTCGGAGGAATGTGGCAACGCAATCACGCTTCAACCTTAAAGCAAATGGGGAAAAAATACAGTCAGATGGATATTTTTACAAGTAACCGCAAAAGAAAAAAGGGGGAGAGCGTTTGTTTTTGCTTTTCATGGTGGACGATGAAGGAATGCGTATGATATTACCCATGGTCACTAAGACTGGCCCCTTCCTTTCCCCTATGCCATGCCTTTGGAGGGTTCAGTCAGAACACTGGAACAAGAACAAGACTCCTGTCATGATGCCACAGCAGTAGACTGATAACAGAAGGGGTCAGATCTGAGGAGCTTAGTGCTCTAACTTAAGAGGTCGGGCACCGGGCCAAGGCGTTCTACTGTCGTTCTAGGTTCAATCAGACAAGCAGACACAGAGTGGAGGCTAGCATTGTCCTCCTCTGTGTTCTGCTGTGAACAGGCTGCGGCTAACAGGCCCATTCGTCAGGGGGACGGGCTGGGCTCTGGCAGGAAAGGTGAGCGGGGAGCTGTGAAGGAGGCCAAGGTTTCACCACCACACACCCACCCCCTTCCCGGCTGTCGCTGTGCCCTGTTGAGAGCGCTCTGTCACCCTCGGGAGAATAGCAGCCTTTGTCTTTGCTCTCAACCGCTCCACAGCCTGAGAGTGACGAGTGAAGGAGAGCTAGGAGACTTTTCAATGCTGAGTAACACGTTGCAGGGGCGTGGTTGGACGTTAGATAGGGTTATGGTGGAGGACGGGACGGGCCTCCGCTCCAGCCACGTGGGCTTAATGATAACAGGAGGGGCCTACTGCCTGGCGGGCTTCCTTGACCTTTCACTTCTCAGCGTCAAGCGCCAGACTGGTTCACATTCACAATGGCATGCTGCTGGTGGTAGTAGGCAACGGTCACATTTCTACAGCAATACATAACTGTGTGAGATACGGTTTGGAATAACACCTTATTACATTGTAGAACAATCAGACTTTTATTGAAATGGGAAAACATCTGTCTAGTTTGTGGACACTTTGAGTTCAGCCACATGACCGCAGTCCTCAGAAATGTCGACCAGTGGCATTTGCTAGGGGCCAAAAGAAGAGACTTACTGTTCGTTGACGACAAAGATGCAGTTGTCTTGGGAGGGCGAGCCGGAGACAGGATGCTTGCAGGTCACCTTCCGCTCATTGTGGCTGCAGAGAAGAGGGACAGAGGAAGAGGGAGACAGCAGTGTCAGAGAGCACTCAAGCCACTTCAAGCTGTCCATGGTGACGATTACCTGTCCTGTTAAGTGTCAGCCCTCAGGACTGAGCAGATAGAAAAAAAAGCTTACGTGAGGCTGTGAAGTGTCCCTCTCTAACGGCACAGAGACGGCCTACCCACCCCCCACCTCCCCAGGCCTGTGCTCCAATTACAGCCTCCTCCACACAGAGACTCCCACCTGCATTAGAGCACACTGCACTGGGGCTGGAGAGGACCGGTCCATTGATCTCAACCAGCAGCATCAGCAGCCACTAGAGAGGATGCCAGGCCTCGTGTCCTCTGAGATCAGTAGGGGTGGGGTCAGGGGGCACGTACAGGGGAAGCTGCTCGTCACCGCCATTATCCCCGTCCTCCCTGCTGTCCAGGACTGTCACTCGCCTGGTGAGCAGCCCTGGGGGTCTGGAGGGGGCTGATTTAGGTTTATTTCCCTTATAGACCCCGGTGATTAGCTTACTATACCATAATGTACAATTTAGAGGACGTAATTACATCCTAATTGGATTACTTAGCCAGGGAATTACATTTGCCTCATGATTATTGTAGTGGAGGTAGGCTTGGGTTTTCTTATGAAAAAACAGAACACATACACACAGCACGCGGTGGCAATGTTGCATTTGATTACAGCGGTCTAATTTGAATGTATTTTATTATATTATATTTAAAGACTCGGGATGGAGTTGGTTCTCTTACTTGGGATAATGAGGGTTTATCAATGCCAAACAATTCCTGTCAAAGTCTAAAATCTGGTAAAGAAAATTGTCATTGCATTGTCAAAGTTTTAACTGAATAGTCCACTACAACCCAGTTACGGCTGACCGCACCGTTCTCTTTTTTTATTGATCAGAATTATTTAATCTTTCTTTGGCCTGTACCATCAAGTCCAGTTACAGAGCCCAGCTACAGCTGAAAATAGGCCTCCTATTAAACATGGGATAATTATGAACCAAAGGACTAAATAGCCATTATGAAACGGGGGTACAATTCAGTTTAGACTAGAGTGCAGCCCTCTCTCTAGCTTCAGTCTGTAATTACTGCTGGCATGGTTGGCATTGGATTACTATGTGCAGTCTAAGGGCAGAATATAGGCACCATTTGTCTTTGGGATCCCTTTACAAATCCCATAACTGCTCTGCACGTAGGCTGGCCTGGGACTGAATGTGAGAACTCTGAGTAAAAGCATGTGAATGACAAACATGACTTGACACATTAAATACAACAAATAGCTTTTTTGCAATAGCTGCAGTACTGAGTTTGGTCGTGAACTCTGAAATAGTCCAAAGTAAGACTTTAATGACCTGCAGGCTGCTGCATTGCTGCTCTGACAGATAGCCTACTTTATGCACTACTTACAGGGGCCGTTAATGCTTCTGTAAGACAGTGACCTTCCCAACTCCATCCGCCCCGCATGTTTTCTGTCACACATCAAAGCCAACGGGTCATGTTCCCTGGAGTGTGTGAACCTGACAGCTGAACAGAATTCACATCTATGGAGGTCATGAACAGGGCTCAAGAAAACACTTCACTAGTGCGATGGTTCAAATAAGAAACTCTAGATACGAATGTCTGCTGTGGAGATCCTGGAGAAAGGATTTATCTGCTGCTCAAAGGGGCACTCCAGCAAGACGTGGACATCTGCGCTAGCACCACCAGCCATCAGACGGAACCAGGAGGACATGTAACGGCGTCTGTAGTTAATGAACCGGAAACACAGGAGAACAGCGACACCATGGAGACTGCAGAGTAGATGTAGCGCTTCTGCTCACAGCCTTCCAATTGAAAACGTCCGTAAAGGCACTGCCCTGATCAGGTGTGGTCAGCATGGGCTCATTCAACACCTTCAAAGGCTAGCCTCTGCAGATGTATTGAGGCCTGGGAAACATGTCTGTTGTTGAACCTTTTGACAAGGCTGTTTTGCATCCAAGAGTCTGCCAAACTAGTGGGCGGATATCATTTGAGCGTCGTCAACATTGACAATGAATGTTGTATAATACAGAGACAGGCAGTCCTTAATCTCCCATGGGAAAAAGGAGATGCATATAACAGGGGGAGGGGTCCTGCATGGAATAATGATGGGAGCATTTGAATACTGGAGAGGAGCCATGCAGTAACACACATCCAGTCCCATTGTCATAAATAGTAACTGGCTGTCCTCAGTAGACCTAGTCAAAACCTCATTGAGAATGAAAACTAAAATCTAATCAGGTGGCAGCCGCAATCGTGTGGGTCTGGCAGAACCGGCAGTTAGGGCGTTCATGATCACGATTGAATGTGCTGAAGGGTACTATAACATGCTCATGCTTCAACCCTATGGTGTCTGACAAGATTTTACACAGAAATACAAAACATTCCAAACGGGTTTCTCTTAAGCTGGGTTGTTGTTTAGCACTTGGTTACGTCCCAGTGCATTGGTTTTGGTTTCAGGTTACTTCCTCAAACAAAGGCCGCGCTGCACTCACTGAACCTCGCGGTGTGATGATAGGTCTCGGGAAACAGGCAACGTGACTTGATCACACAGACACAACATTATTCAAATGTATTGCACAGCTACCACAAAGGCTTTGGTGGAAAACAATGAATGTGATCGGAGCATGTTATGAAATGTTCTATTTATACACAGAATGGGCTGGGGAATGGACTTGCCGCAAGGGCCCTCCGCAGAACAGCTATGGACAGTCCTCTAATCAAACTGATGCTTGAAGTCAATAAGGTGTGAAAATTCATTTGTGTGGATCAGTGAGCGGGTCTTAATTAGATTCCACTGTTGGGACCTCATGTGTGGTATGGGTGTTGTAAGCTGTTGTTAATGTTACAGTAGTCAGCCAGTGGAATCTAACACCTTTGTAGTAAAGATGACCTGCTGGATCCTTAGAGCGGTAACCTTTCCCCCTCAGCAGAATGACTAAAAGAGAGAGAGAGGGGGGAGGGGGGCCTGGGATACCAACGGCAAAGGCCTTAGTTGGTAAACAACTCAACCCCTTAAAGAGAGTTTAAAAAGCACATTCTCTAACATTTGGAAACCCTAATCATGGCATCAACCCCTATTTTAAAAGGCATCACACATGCTTTGCGGGATGTGGCCTGTGGTGACCACCTTAGTAAGCTCCAGTAGCCTGATACAGTAGGGGGGGGACATCTGGTAGCACTTTCACCCCTAATAGAGCGTAGACGCCTTGCTGGCTCCTCTCCCTGCCTCCGCCCTTTATCTTCTTCTTGTTGTTTTGCGTCCACAGCACAGGATGGGTTCGTAGGTAGGACAGCAGGAGCCCTCCGGCCCTCTGGACCACAGATGCAATGAAGAGGAGAGAAACAGGGGAGCTGTCGTCCTACCCAGAGCGACATGGGCCTCAGGGCCTCAAGGCCTCTGGCCTGTCCTCCATCATTAGCACCGAGTGGCAGTAATGAAGAGCTCCTGGGCCAGGGAAGGGAGGGGTCAATGGTCCACAGGCTTGGCTTGGCTTTTCATGGTGCTGGGTTGACCCCTGGCTCCTACCGTCTATGCTCCTCCTGTCTCAGTCTACTCCGGGCCAAAACACAGCACCGAGGAGCTTCAGATGATCAACAACTGAAACCAAACAGTGCCACTCCAGTCAACCGGAGCGCAAACTCCAGAAACGGCCGACAGTGGAGGGGGACTGCCACAAGCTACGTTATGCAATTATTTTTCTTGGAAAGTTAAGAAAAGCCCCGAGTCCTTTTCTGTTTCGAAATATATTTAATGGGGTCAGAGTAGGTTAAAACTCTAGCTTAACTTTTACTGCCACATTTTGAAGCTGAGATCATTTATTTTTTTAAAGCCTTACTTTTAGTCTAACTTCATTTACTTTAACCTGAAAAACCATTTACCCACTTGAGAGGATCGGGGTAGTGACCTCTTTATGGTCAATTATTTGAATAAAGTAAAAACATACAATCAACATCTAAACCAGCAATCTAAACCGGCAATTGCACGCTAACAGTAGCTTCAAGAAGGAACCAAATATTACCTTTTAGCTGGAAGAAGAAACTGAATCAAGCAATAGGTCCCAACCGTTAGGCAGGACCAGGGGTTAAATTGGGCCGGGGCTGTCCGGGGCTCAACCCCGGCACATAAGGCTACAGCTGAGAACAGAATATCCGGATGACACATAGTCTCAGATGAAAGTAGCCGTTTCAAAACAGTGTATGCAAATGAAACTCAAGACCGCTTGCAAAGTTTCTTTTGACAAAGACAGTTGTTAACCAACCAAGATGTACCTCCAACCACACGGAGAAAAAACAATAGAACCGCGGGAATTCTTCATGGCAGCGACCTCAGTCACTTGTCATTATCAGTCAGTCAGTCAGACAGGACAGATGGCCGAGTGATCGGTGGATGGCAAGGTAGGGAGAAAAATAGATCATAAGCGGACAGGTTTAAAAACAGAATGTAAATTGCTCTGATATTTAAACAATGTTTACATTTTACAAAATAACACTATAACTGTAACGTAAGATAGTTTACGGCATGTTGCCTCCAATCTTTGGTAGCTAACTGTTACATTAAAGTTAGCTGGCAAGCTCTAGTTCTAGTTAAACTGTCAAGCAAGCTAGCACGAATTGAAATCTCTCAGCATTGTCAGGACAATCGTGGTTTGAGCAGAATATCAGAGCAACTCGAATTACACCATGGTTAGTTAATGCAGGCTAGTTTGACAATTTACTAGCTATAACATTAATTAATGAAAAGGAACTAGCTTCTAGTTT
>JAVQIZ010143617.1:0-29930 GCA_036023535.2 Galaxias brevipinnis | reverse complement strand
CCCCTTTGCTAAACACTGACCTCGACCCCCTTTGCTAAACACTGACCTCGACCCCCTTTTGCTAAACACTGACCTCGACCCCCTTTTGCTAAACACTGACCTTGACCCCGCTGAGCTGTCCGTCACCGTCGTACTCGTAGCGGTACTGCGTGGTGTTGGCGTACGGGCCGATCTTCAGCTCCCGCTTCACCACGCGGCCCATGCTGTCGTACTGCACCGTCATCCAATACATGAGCGAGCGGAAGATCTCGTACTGCACCTCCTTGATGCGACCGTGCGTGTCGAAGTGCTTGGACAGCGTCATCACTGCCGTGGTGATGATCTGGTTGATGTCGTAGTAGATGACGCCAAACTTCCCAAAGTGCTCCACCTGGTGGAGAGGAGGAGGTGTTACAAAGACACAAACAAACAACGGTCATCTTGCCAGAGATCTCAATGTAGCGGTGGAGTTCGACAAACACACCGACCAACCAACAAATAAACAAACAAACAAACAAACAAACAAACAAACAAACCAGCAAATAAACAAACCAACAACGGTCACCTTGCCGGAGATCTCGTCGTAGCGGTAGAGGTCTACGGGCAGCGGCGTCTCGCTGATGACGGGTTTCATGCTGGCAATGCGGAAGCTGTTGTCGTGGTAGGTGTAGTCAAAGCGGGCGTTCACCATCCCCTCCTCGCTGAAGCGGTAGATCTGCTTGTCCACCAGCGGGCCCATCTTGCGGTAGCGGATGGTGCAGGAGAAGGTGCCGCTCTGCAGGTTGACCATCTTCAGCACGCCCGTGGTCTCGTCATAGCCGAAGGTCACTGCCGTGCCGTCGTAGAGGATCTCCAAGAGCTTGGCCAGTTTGCCGTACTGGAGGAGGGAAAGGAGAGATGGGAGCGGGTGGGAAAAACAGGAGGTCGTTGTTGATTATACTGCCCAAGTTTGAATTGTTTCACTGTTGCTAGAGCATTTTGGAAAATATATAAGAAAAGTGCTATGCAGGTAACTAAAGACAAAGTTTGATGAAAAGACTTGAATAAATGTAAGAAATATACATCAAAAACACACACAGTTAATGACCAAGTAAAGGGCACACAAAATGACTAAACTGAAGTGGTCCTAAACCACTAACCTAAACCTAAAAAACACACAAAGGTGAATAAACCCAAACTCAAACCCCCACCCATCTCGTTGAAGACATAGAAATAGAAACATAAACCCACCTTGTAGAGGACATAGAAATAGAAACATAAACCCACCTTGTAGAGGACATAGAAATAGATACATAAACCCACCTTGTAGAGGATATAGAAATAGAAACATAAACCCACCTTGTAGAGGACGCGTCGCCCGGTGCCCAGGTGGTGAGTGGCCTGGGGCCGGCCGTCCTCGCTGAAGTCGTGGATGACGGTGGCGTTGCTCTCCGGGGGGTTGTACGTGTTGCGGATGTATCCCACTGACACGTGTGTGGACATGGTGTGACGCGCCACGCTGGGCATGGTGACGGCCGTGACACGCCCCGACGCATCAAACTCAAAGATGTACTGCCTCTGGCTCTGGAGGAGCAGCACCATGGACTGCAGGACGAGCAGGAGAGAGGAGGAGGAGGAGAGAAGAGGAGGAGGAACAGGAGAGAGGAGAAGAGGAGGAGGAAAAAGGAAGGGGAGCAGGAGCGAGGAGGGGGAGGAGAGAGGTGGGGGAGCAGCAGAGAGGAGCAGGAGGAGAGAGGACGGGGAGGAGAGAGATATTTATTTTGGGTAAATTAACACTGCTAACTTGGCTAACACAGAACTAACTTTCTCACCTTGTCCAGGTAACTGTAGCTCATAAAGAACCTTACGCTAACACCGCTAACTTGGCTAACTGTTAACTTGGCTAACACAGAGCTAACTTTCTCACCTTGTCCAGATAACTGTACCTCCATAGAGAACATTAGATTAATGCTAACACAGAGCTAACTTGCTCACCTTGTCCAGGTAACTGTAGCTCCACACTTTTCCGTCCACAAACGCCCGCGACAGGATGCGACCTTGGGGGTCAAACTCGGTGCGTTCGCTCATGCTGCCCCGCTGCAGGCCCACCAGCTGACCCGTTGCCGAGTACGACACGTTGACAACCGCCAGACTGCTGCTAGGCAACCACATAGCGGGCCGGCCCTGGGCGTCGTACATGATGCGCAGGGTGAACTTGCGGTGGTCGTCGTAGATCTTCTCTGTGCGGGTGTTCCGGTCGAAATCGATGGAGAGGAGGTTACGACCGTGGGCCTGTGAGAGAGAGAGGGAGAGAGAGGGAGAGAGAGAGAGAGAGGAAAAGGTGGGAAGAAAAGGGAGACGGGAATGTCGGGGGTTTCCTGTGCCCACCATCCTGCTGCTGGCCAATCGGGTTGAAGACGTCAGCAGGACGACAGATCAGCTGTGTCACCGTGCCTCGTTACCGCCCAAACCTCCCACGTCTGATGCTGCTGCTGCCGCACCCACAACGCACTACACCCCTCTCTCTCTCTCTCTCTCTCTCTCTCTCTCTCTCTTTGTCTCGCTCTCTCTTTCTCTCTCTCTCTCTGTCTCTCTCTCTCTCTGTCTCTCTCTCTCTCTCTCTCAATTTCTCTCTCTCTCTCTCTCTCACTCTCTCTTTCTCTCTCTCTCTCTCTCTCTCGTTTTCTCTCTCCTCTGTCTCTCTCTCTCTCTCTCTCTCTCTCCCTCTCTCTCTCTCTCTCTCTCTCGCTCTCTCTCTCTCTCTCTTTCTCGCTCTATCTTTAGACAAATGGGGACGGAGGGTAGACATGTAGCCATAGGCTATCTCCATGGAAACAGGAAGGGATAGCCCCCCTTCCCCCTTCTACCCCCCCCCCCCCTCTCTCTCTTTTCAGAGATTTCTTTTCACACTTTTTCCATGGTTTACCATATGCTCTAACTCAATCTACCTCATGCCCCTATCTCTTTCTTGCTATTTTTGTCTCTCACTTTGTCTCTCACCCTCTCTCTCTATCTCTCTCTCTCTCTCTCTCTCTCTCTCTCTCTCTCACACACACACACACACATACGCACACACACAAACACACACCCACACACAGAAACACACAAATGTATTAAAGGATACAAAAGATTAACTTATTTTGATTCTAACATTAAACACCTGCAAAAGTAACATACAAATAGGCACTTTTATAAATGTAGCTTTATGTACTTGCTTTATGTACATAGCTACAGTGCCTGCCTCTGTTACACACTGCACTGCAAGTCCTATTCTTATCTAACATCTGTTGCAACCTCTATATGTGGCATTCTTTTGCAAGTGCTATAGAATATAATGTGGGTGGTGTGGTGTACATGGAGTGTGAACACTCGTGTCTTAAGGTGTATATCTTATATTCTAAGAAACATCTGGAGCTTGCATTATTTTTTAAAAACACCCGTGAGTCATCAGCATAAATGTGGAGGCCGGTAGTTGACTGCAGTTCAGGTATAAAGTATTTTGCAATCAGCTGCAAAGATCCCTACAAAATATGCATTAACAAACACAGCATTTCTGTTAGTCACGACCTCCAAACCACTTCACACAAACCAACATAGATAACAGTATATTACACAGGTCTAAAAACTGGAGACCAAGCAACAACAACACGGCATACATTGGTGAAGCCACAGAGACGACTTGCTCTTTCTAAGGGGCGGTGCCATGGCAACACGGAGAAGGGAAGCAAACTGGACTTGGTTTCCCAGACGATAAAAGAAAGCTGGCGAAATGAGGCCAATAAGCCATGGGGTGGACTGGGCAGGTCTGGGGGCACAGGAGTCCATTTTCTCTCTTGAACAGAGTCAGCGTGGAGAGCTGACACCAAAGGCAGAGGTGACTTACCTCAGAACTCCAATGTGAACGAGTTTGTTTTTTTGTTTTTGTTTCCTCATTGGTCTGGAGGCGGTGGCTTGCCTTAAAAACCCCTATGGTGTGTGTTCCTCTAAGATATGGTGTAGATTTCCAAGAGGCTGTTTCCTCAATATTTGAGCTTCAGCAGGTTTGGGTGTGTTATCTAATGCATTTCATGTGTGGGAACGTCTAGTTCTTTCGTTAAAAACACCGCGCTTGTGCGCTGCTAATGTGTGTGTCTGTGTGTGTACATTGTAGGACAGATCCGTAATGATGGACCCAGTAAATACTATCTAGTATTAGCAAACTCCCTCTCCCTATGCATGTGTGGTGCTTCTATATACAGCACATCAAAATGCAGCAAAAACTATGTTTGAACTATGTCTGTGTTTTATCTCTCTCTCTTCAGAGCAAGGGGAAGGAGAGAGGGATAATAGAATCTGGAGAGCCGGCAGTTGGGTTTTGGTAGTGGGGTGAGTTGCCTGTCCCTCCCTCCAGTGGGGAGCCTTCAGAGGGCATGCTCCTGCACTCGGCCATCCGTGGCCACGGGCCCATCCAAGCCCTCCCACATTTCCAGGTTGCGGCGCAGCGAGGTGAGCACCTGTACCTGCAGGTTGGACACAGGCTCCGGGGAGGAGGCCAGGGCAGCGGTGGCCATGGTGCGGTTGAACAAAGGGTTGGGAGGGTTGCTGCTGGGAGGGTGCGTGGCCTTCCAGTAGGCCTCTAGGTAGTCCGCCAGGTGCTCGCAGGCGTCCTCCAGCTGGTTCTCGTCCAGGATGATGTCAAACAGCTCCTACAGAAGGAAGCCCACGCGAGTCATTAGCGTACAGGACGTGGCGAGGAAAACATACTGACTTAGGCCTGAGGCTGAGGCTAACAGAGAGACACTCACGGGAGGGCACTGGGCCAGCTTATCTGCGGCCACCATCTGAACATTCAGGTGTTTGGCCTGGGATTTCCCCCGGGACTTAATGAGCCTCTGGAGGACCTGTACAGAGAAGACGCATGTTGACAACAAACCAGACTCTCACTTTTGTTAAAACTTTGGTTAAAATGCTGTTTAAAGAACCTAGTGCTGCTGGATAGTACTGGCCATGCTTGATGGCACAGAAATATTGATTTTGGTCATGTGATGCTTATATTTGAATGGCTTGTCTTTTGACCCAACTGAAATTCTATTTTAATTAAACAGCGTTCCACTACAGATATATAGTATACGATCTATGGCAAAGTCAATGTACTAACAGAGTGAAATTGCTAGGTGGAATACCTTAGGTGAGGCTATTTTGATGTAGACTATGATGGGGGCCAGGGAGGTTTTGGACAGCTGGGAGGGGTGGTTGATGGTGTCTGCATCCAGGGCCACCAACTGCAGGGTGCGCGCCAGCTCGAAGATACGCTCAATCTCACTCTGCACTTCAGCTACAGAGCCAGAGGGGAAACAACACGGACCAAGTCAAGGAACATGGGGAAAGAAGATTAGTTCATCTGAATATTTAATGGTCCAATTAATGTTCAGTCGGGTTATGTATGCAGGGTAAAATGTGTGCAGATAGAGAATATCTTATTGAACCTGTTGGCTGAGAGAAACCCACACACAGGCCAACATACGTGCAACCCTGGCATGTTAATGCTGTGCCATGCATGCCACCTTATGGCGCAAGGTTCAGACTCAGGGATTACGAACGTGAACCTCTGAAGCCTTTGAAGTTCCATTTAGGCCCAGCTAAATGGAAAAGCGAAGCAGTCTCATTCTGTTGCTACTTTCCAATGAGTATGGCATTCCACCTTGATCGGCGGATGGAATGTGGCTCTTACGAATGAGATGCCTGTGCCACTTAAAATAATTGAGATTACTCGTTCAGACCATGTAAATGAGAAGGGGAAAAAAGTTTAATCGTCAAACTGGATGAAGCAGAAAATAAGTTGTGGGAGCATTAGGACAGCTATTGTTATCATGTTCGAGAGGCCAGTTAGGTATGTGGGGTGAGCCTTTTTCTGTTCTCACTGAATTCCTTTCCAGCACCCTGTGGGGGTCTGTGTGCCGTTGATTAGTCAAACTGGCCCTTCATCTTGAGCCTGTTGACGTGTGAAGGGAAAGAGATTAAACAGCCGGGCCTGAGTGCTCTGCGCCTGCCTGGTCAAACCTAATTTCCTCCACATTGAGGGCTGCCACCACAGCCCCAGTGAAAGATGCAGAGTAATCTGCGTCAGGACCTCATGGCAGAGGTATTTGCAGTGCCCACTCCCAGAGGGCTACAGGGAGGGAAATTCAACTTCGAAGTCACTCTGCAGTGTGATAAGAAAAATTTAATTTCCCCCCCTTAATTAAGCTACAGGACCGTATGCGCCCCATATACACACTTAACTGCTGAACTTATTCCCTGTAGTATTAAAGAGCAAGCTCAGCCTGAGCGGCAGCGTGCCGACTGGCTCTGCTGACGACTATGGGCTGACGTCTTCCTTGTATGGTAGAGTTTGGGAGGGATTCTGGGTCACAGGGTGGGACAGGGGGGTCGACCAGGGATGGAGGGGGGAGTATCAGCTTCCCCTGTGTGTTCAGCCCCGCAGGCGCCCTCTCACGTTTCCCTCAAACTACAGACGGCTGACGCAAAGCAGCCGTCAGCTACTCCATATTCCCACTGCTGTGTTAATGCATCCTGGCCTTTGTTCCGCTTCTTTTGATGTTAGAGGCAACAAGTTGCCACACACACACACACACACACACACACACACACACACACACACACACATACACACACACACACACACACACAAGGTTAGGAACAGAGAAAAGACAGGCAAACAGACAGGCAGACATTTGAAGTATTAAACAAGGGTGGGAATGGTGAAAGAAAAGAGGAGGCCTCATGGTTTTCCTTTAGGAAGGAGAGAATACATACCCAGTACATCTGAGTCAAAAAAGAGTAGAGGAGCGGGGTGGGGGGATGAAGAAAGTGGGGTTGAGGAGGAATGAGTAGGTGGAGGGCAAGAAAGACAGGATGACAAGAGAGAAGAGGCCACATCAGACTTGACGGCTAGCACTCTAAACACTAGCTGCATCTTTCAAGTGATCCAATTAATGCCACCTATGGTGTCCTTCTGCTGTAATCTGTATGGTACAACCTGATCCTGGGGACCAGCATAAATTATTTTTTTTTATCTTAATGGTGATTTTCTCACACAGTCTTACACTTACTCTTGTGTTTTGTAAACTTCTGTCAGTGTCACTTCAGTTTAGTCTTCAGTACACTGCACTTTCATGGCTTTAGTAAATAAATTGTTGGCTACCATCAAAACGTTAACTACCTAAATAATGTTTTATAGCAAAAACGTTTGAACTATTATCGTGTCTGGTAATATTACTCTTCATCTCAAAGACTAAATAAAAGAAATGAAAAATCATATAAGCCATATCTGTGTTAGAGGGACAGAAAATACATTTAAAAATGAAACAGATATATTGAAAGATAGAACCAACACCATAGCAATATGAAACATTTAGCTACATGAACAAACAAAAAATTATCTTAAGTTCCTTTTCATGTCCTTCAAGTAGATAATGTAAATAGCCTTCTCCGCAGTTGTGGCTGAAGAATGCTGTCCGTCTGTGTATAATTCGTGTTTGTGTTTTCTATGGGGGTTCAGCACACTAAAATCTTTTCTTACCCAGGCTGGAGCGAGTACTGGAGCGCTCAATGATGGTGTGTTTGCTGGGGTTGTTGAGTACTGAACGTTTGGCCAGGGAGATGTCTGCTGTCACCCGTGTGATGGATATCCTGGAATCAAAACAGGCGCACTGTCACACTAACGTTGCAGTGGATTATGTTCCTACGAGCAACCCCTCTTGTGGTTTCCCGGACTGTCGTGTTATGTGCTTTTTAACACTTACCTGCCCTCGAACTTGTGTTTCAAAAAGTCAAAGAGTGCTTTTTGCATCATGTCTGTCACCTAAAAGGGCAAGCAAGAAAAAATATGATTTGAAAAAAGGCTTCTGATTTAAAGGTATCTTCCGAACATTAGCTGTATTGATTTTCCTTAATTACCTCATAGCCCTTGAGTGAAGGTCCCACTAGAATGATGGGTCTCATGGAGGGCACCACGTCATAGGGGGGAACATGCTCCATCTGAGCCAGTGAACAAAGCACCGAGACTAGGGTAAGGCACTGAGCTGTGCCATGTCGCACACAAACACCCATACACACACGTGCACGTACACACCTATATACACACACGAGCACACCGACACAAGACCACAAAGACATACACTTACACACATCTGACACAGACTTGAAGCTCACTTAAAGTTTCTAACACATAGGATTTACGGCACAAATCAACATCGACACAACACAGACTCCACCTCTCTGGAAGCCTCCCTCACTGTAAACACTATAGCATAAAAATTTGTTTAATAATATAATATTCAGCTAATAGAGCTCATTAAGGTTTATAGTGGCTGAGGGTAAACACTTAGCACCAAGATGTCAACTTCTCTTATCTCACTCGGTTATTTTGTCAGTCTGCTGTCTGATTGCATTAGACGATCTTGACGGGGCAATGACCACTAGTATAGGCCAGTATTTTTTGAAGGCTTTTCTTTTTCTTTCTCAACCGATGCTTTTGCCATGATAAAGCAATGTGTGACTGTAATGCTGGTGAAATTCTACGTTGGTACGACTTCACAAAACATATTTAGTGTAAATTCCGACACAGCCACCACACTGCGTTCACCTGGTATGCCACTGTGAAAGTACAAAACAGAACCAAACAATACAAGGAAATATTCTGTGAAATGTGAATCATGACAACATGATTAATCCAGAAGCACTTCAGAGGCATCCTTCCTGCTTTCAAGTCTGATTGGGGAATGACAAGCGGGGGACAATAGTCCCATGTCCTTCATACTGACAGCGGGAGAACGGAATGGGCTTTACCCTAGTCTGTATTCTTGGCACGCCCTCTCTATCATGTTCTGTGCAGCACTTCAGCGTGCTGAGAGCAGGATATAGACTTGGAGAGCTGTACTCCACCAAGGTACATTACATTATATAAAACCATCCCAGGAAAGCTCATTTCACCACATTAGTATTTCTAGAGGCTAAAAATACACCTTTTAAAACTTTCCAATGGCCCTTATCGCTGAAGGGACGGAGATCACATATGACGATAAGTCTTTCTCTTTTCGAGTACTCAATGTACTTTTGAATGTGAACTAGCTGCAGTAAGAGAGATTGTATAATTGAGGATCTTTGTTACGAAGCCTTCCCCATCTCTTGGGCAATAGAACTGTGCTAAGAGATATTGAAAGAGTCTGCCAATAGACCATTGTCACTCATGCCAGCCTTTCAGAAACACATCAGGGGGCATTAGCGTTGTGATGACAGGGTCTGTGACACATCTGCACCTGCAAACTGACAACTTGTTTTAACCAATCGGCACTGGAGATGGGACGGAGCCGTCACTTTGATTTGGGTGGATTTTGTGACCTTGTTCTTTCCAGCTGTCAAATATGTTAGTCTAGAGGCAATTCAATGATACATTATTCACAAATTGCACAATTAAGCTGTCTAAAGTAGAATGCATAAATAATCTGTTCTATCACTGAGTCCCACCCTTTGTAGCACACGCTAACTGAGAGAGAAACACAAGTACTGGCAGAGAGGAGGAGCAGAAAGGATAAAAGGTTGAAAAGTTGACAGGTCAGAGGTTAGACTCGTTAAGTGAACAAACCACACAGACTCACCGACTTCTGTTTCTGTTTAGCTGGGCCACCTACGGTGTCAAACAGCACAGACACACACAAGCCCCACCAGAGAAAGAGCAAAAACAGACAAAAAAGAGACCAAAAGCACAAAACACAGAGGACATGTTGTTATTGACAGGTTAGGATTACGGGATAAATTGGGAGGGGAGCTGTTCATTGGTCAAGCTACACAGGACTGCATCCTACATTAACAGTGGGAGTAATTCAGCCTGACATGAGGATGGCAAGGGAGAACGGCAAGTAAGCTCGATGCCTCGCCAAGTGGACAAGCTCAGAAGATGCAAACATATCAGCGCGTTACCATGGTGACCAGCGAGACCGTGGGCCCCGATCAGGATTTGAATCGGGAGCTAGCAGCAAGAACATTAGGTCAGTCAGCGAGCAGTTAGTCAGACACGGCGGGTAAGTAGGAGGGAGAAGGGCCGAACGATGCAGGGGTTCGTGGGGTCAGACCCCAGCTAGGTGCAGTGGAGTTCAGGGCAGGCAGAGCCCGGGGGCCCGGGGGTTACCTTCTTAAAAAAGGGCAGGCGGTGGGCATTGGCCTGGGGGGACGTGACGCTGCCTGCCGTGCCCTTAGGGGAGCGCGGGTCTCCCAGGGGCTCAGGAGGCTCCTCAGCATCCAGGTCGAGGGGGTCAACGTCAAATGCCACTGTGGACGTGTCCACGTGAGCTGAGGGGGCGGGGGTGGGGCGGGGAACAGGGAGGGGCAGGAGAGAGACAGAGAGGAGACACACCAGAGAAAACAAAGAAGGACAAAGTGACGAGGGACGAGGAGACGGAGAAAGGGAAGCGGAAAGTGAGGAGGAAAAAAAACAAAGAGAACAGAAGATGGCAGAATACATGAACAAAGCACCCTGATAGACATGCACGAGAGAGAAAATGTATAGAGAATACACAAACATACAAAGACCATAGTTCTGCAAAGTAACCATGACGGAATCTGAACCAGAGAGAGTGGTGACCAGAGATCATAGGAGGAAATGTTTGTATGGAGGGGAAAAAAAGAGAGTCCACGAGCGAGGTCATAGCGCCAAGACAATCACGAGACAAAAGAGAGCAGTGAGAAGTGACTACATCGAAGGTGTGCAAGTGGAAAAGTTGTGTTAAGCAGCGGCCTTGGAGCAAGCGGGGAAGCAAAGGTGAAGAGAACAGACACACGGTCGTGGCTGGGCTGGAGTGGAGGGGTCATCAGCTGGGGCCGGTGTTGGCATGGAAAAGGGGCCGGGGTGTTGGGATTCTGTGTTGGCGCCGGACTAGGCCAGATCAGCCAGGCAGGGAGTTTCGGTCGTGACACACAGAAATGGGTGATAGTTCGGCCATCGCATTAATCATTAATTATGAACCGTGATGGCAATCGACGAGGAATGTCACAAGCCGATCAAAGATAACGCCACCGTCTCTCTTGATGAATAGCCTCTTGTCGGCTCAATGGCTCTAGCGAGGTAGTGACTTTTCTCATTGACATGCACCCCCAGTGTTTCTGTGGCAGCGCTCTCCTCCCTCCGTCAGTGTTTATTCAGCAGGCATACAGTACCCTCCTGCCGTCGCTCGTACACAGACAAACACCTCCACCCACACACACACACACACACACACACACACACACACACACACACACGCACACACACACACACACACACAGGGAGGGGGGATGGGAACTATCAGGTTTAATGAGAGGACTCCATTCTCAGCTCTATTTCCGTCCTGTCCTGTTTGCGAACGGCAGACCTGCTAAAACCTCTTTCGCACTCCAGTAGCACGCCCACGGAAGGCAACGCCGCCGCCGTGATTCATCCTTATGCCTGACTAACCATCCAATTAAAATCTACATCTAAATATCAGCCACTCTCCTCTCTGCGCTCTTGGACACACACTTAACACAGAGGAGGCCAACGTGACATTACCTGTGCCAGGAGGGGTGGGCCGGCGGGTTCCCGTCGCCACGTCCAGACTGGAGCTCCCTCCAGATTTACTGTGGGAGGTAAACAAGGGTGAGTGAGCTGCCATGGGTGGGCCAACCGGTGGCACTGGGGAGGCTGACCGAAAAGGCTACGAGCAAGGTTGGCTAACGCCATGAGGACAGACATAAGGAGTGGGCTACTTGGGGCTGTTGTGGGTTGATTGTTGTGGATGACCAGCTAAAGGGGTCCGTGGTACTAGACGGCCGTCTGTGAGGCGCACCTGGAGCTGAGGCGGTTCTGTCTCATCCTCTGCTCCTGCAGCTGGCGGGTGGTCTCCAGTTTGACGGGGCTGGGGATGAAGCCCACCTCGCAGCCCTCCTTCACCAGGCGCCCGATCCACCAGTCATTGTTGTACTTCTGCAATCGGAGGCACAGCGGGCTCAGCCCAGGCAGAGCAACGTCAACACAATGGAACGGCCCGGCCCTGCAAGCCCAGACCACTGTTGCCAGGGCAACCAACCGACGTTACATTTCTTTTATCGACAAATTACATTAGCCCCCCAAAAAATATGTGTTGTTGCTGTTTATGCTAGCTGCAAGGGAGGAGCAGAACTTATAGACACCCGCGGAACCAAAGGCTGACCTCTTTGATGTGCAGGAAGTCTTTGGCTTCGAAGGAGATGGCCATGCCCTGGACTGGAACATCATCGTTGGGGCCTGAGTTGTAGCCCACGTTTGTCCTCACGGCAAAGGCCACAGGTTTGGTCTGGTGTGGGAAAGGAAAAGCATGATTGGTCAAATGCACCGGGAGGTTAGGGCTGATAACACACAGCTGGTTTGATATATCTTGTTGCGAAATACAATACATGAAGTATACACAGTATAATACATTTTTTACTAATTTACTTTTGAGGGGCACAGTAAAATGTTTGGGTTGGAGGTGCCACTCCCTTGCAATGAGGGGAGTGGGTTAATACAGGTTTGAGCACTTTAAGGTTGTTCTTGCAATGCGAAGCGCACTGCAATTAAAATTTATTATAATTTATTATCATTCATGTGACCTCTGACCTTGGCCTTCTCTAACGTGGCGAGGGCCTGTCTGTCGGCCTCCTTCCTCAGGGCCTCTGGGTCCTCCTCCAGGGACACGTCTGAGTCCGACGGCCGGCTAGTGTAGGAGTCTGCAGAGCCCTGCAGGGAGACACACACAGAGAGGGGGGGCTTTAGGGCACAGAAAGGCTGCAACATGTTAAACACAACATCATATGAATAAAACGTCATAAGGGTTATTTCAATTTAGTGTGATTATAGACTTTCATGATTATTAGTGTTTGTTCTATTCCATGAGCTTACCTTAACATCCCTGAATAAAACCACACCAGTAATACATTCTTACATTGTCTCGAGAGCAGTAACAGTACCGGAGAAACATTTCTGGCCTTCCTGGCTTCCCACAGGACACACCACCATGGTGCCAAGAGAACAGGTGAGAGAAAGAAATGAGTGTGCCATCGAGGTGTGTGTGTCCGTGTGAGTTTGCCTGAAATAACAAACTCAAAGCCCACAGGCTGATGTGATAATCGGTTTTGTCCTCCCATGAGGTCCTGGTCTAACTTCTGTCTCCCCGAGCATTCGTTCCTTTCGCTGGCTCCATCACGCCGACTCCCCACTTCCCGACACTGTCATGCCGTCTTCTGGCTACAAAGACATTTTGTGTCAACTAGAGACATTGATAAATTGGTGCTTCTCCGGCTAACAGGGTAAACTCAAAAGAACCTCAACACAAAGTTGACGGTGAGAATTTCAGTCTTTAGGTTGTGAGAAGTACTTAAGTAGAGTCCGTCCACACTGGAACTGCTTTGTTGTCGTCTTTAAAGCTCAGACTTAAGTGCCACAACAGCATTACACGCTCGCTAGCCGAAGCCTCAAACACACACACGCCGATGATAGACTGGTGCAAATTGGATGCCACGCAACCTCACAATAGGCACGGTAGAAAGGAGAATGGCGTGTGAAGATTTCTAATCCAGCGAGATCCACAGATCCACAGAGAGAGTGGGTGGGCCAATGGGGAACAGAGCAGAGGGAAAGGAGAAGGCCACGAGAAGGTCCTGTTTTTAGGATTGGCAGAGAGCGATATAAATTACTCATGAAGTGGCTGTGGTTCCAGCACTCAGGGCTGGTAACCTGACCCCCTGGCTGACCCTAACCCACCCATCGTGCGCACAATAAAAATCCCTGGCCTTGCCGGCCCACTGCACACTGCAGCGAAGAGTTGGAGTGTTCTCTCCTCCTTTATAGAACTTTCCCACTTGTTCTCTGCTGGTTGGTTTGGTACAGTAGGTGTCAGTCTGCTCGTGGGAGGTGCAGACAAGAATGCGGACAGCTGAGTTGGTCAAGCACCAGAAGTGAGTCATTAGGTGGAGGCTGTTAAAATAGAGTGAGAATGTGCGAGAGATGACACACACCTTATGTAGTGACGACAAATTGTGCCCTGCGTAAAGGAGGGCAGCTCCCACGCAAACGCACACAATCATACGTAAGGAGTAGGCCCAATCGTAAAAAAAAAAAAAAAGCAATGTACAAAATAAAAAGCACTATTTTGTACATAACCAACATTGAGAGGGGTGAGAAGATACAGGTTCCTCTTTCATCTGTGCTCCAGAGGAATTGAAACCAGACTAGACTTGAAGGGCTTAAAATACACTGCTGGGTCAACCTGCCACTAACAGACAGAAATAATCAATGTGTGTGACACAGAGAGCAAGGTAATGTGTGTGTGTCTGCGTGTGTGTCCACAATCCAACAGAATGGATCAATTCTGCTCGCCCAGTCGGGTGTGTGGACGGTAACAAATGTGTTGATTCTAGTCGAGCCACCTGGCCCATCAACGTGCCCTGTGGCTAAGCAACACCAGGCCAGTTCAACACACACCCCGTCGCCATGGCAACACTTGAACACTTCCCCTGACCCTCCCGACATCCTGTACAACCCAGACACTCACAGCAAAGCAAGAGCAGTCACAATAGAGTTTGCGTACAGTAACGCTCAACGAGAGTGAATAACAATGGTGGCCACTTACCAGCTCTGAGTCATCCAGCCCAAATAGGTGCATCCCAACATGGAGGGGGGCTAATTAAACAAAGGTTAGCTAATGAACGCTGACGAGAAGGCAATTGGAGATAGCTGGAGGAAATAATGGATAAGAGCATAAAGGATCAACTGGCTGCCTGCAACAGGTCCCTGATGCTGCAAAACGTAAGAAAGCCAGCGAGGAGGAGAGGGAGGGGAAATGCGTGAGTCACTCACTCATCTTCATTAAGCATACGTCACACAACATACCCACGGCAAATTTGGAAAAAGAGGCGTGCAAAAAAAGACTGTGAGGGACGTACGGACACACATACACAGACTCGTACAGACTCGCACACACGCAGCACACAGACTGAATCAATCCTTTATTGAAAGGAGTGGAGGAGGATGGAGTCTAGATCAGTGGCTTTCTATGGAAAGGGAATTGATCGACAGGCAGTTCAAATTCCTTCTTTACCTCACTAGTCTTTGTTTTGCCTTTCATATTCAGCACTTCCTCTTCCAGTCTTTGTTTCCCCACCTCTTTGTCAATAGGTTCGGCCTCTAATTTAGCGGCTCGCTTCACTACACAGGCAGCTCCTGTTCAAAATAGCTACAGACCACCTGCTCTCAAAGTTGGTCCCCTATTGGCCAGGCTGAGGTAGAAACCCCAGTAGTGTCATAGTAACCAGCCCAGCTGCTTAGTACAGTTAGAGCGAGAGAGAGAGAGAGAAATGGAGGGGGGGGGGGCTAACAGCTATTCAACAGGTGACAGCCTAATGTACATGTTTGTCCCCAATCCCTCCTGTGTTTACCGCCACATGGAACCAACGTCCAGATCAATAGACCAGAAAGAACTCTGAGCACAGCACACAACATCTTTAAACAGAGTGCTTCATAGATCAGTGCATTAGTGTAAAGACAGCTGCACCAGAGCAAAATGGAAGTCATGTTTTTGTGATTCAACCAGAAAACCCCCAAAGCAAATAAGACGCCAGGCTGAGCGAGATTGGCTTTGATGTGCAGGCCAATCAAAACTAGTTACACAAACTCCATCTGCAAGGTGGCAGGCACTGTGGTGAATTCACACCTGCTTGGCTTTGATATCTGTCAAATGGAATTGAAGAGGGAGAGAGAGAGAGAGACAATGAGGGAGAGAGGGAGGAAAAATGTAGAGACACTTTGGACTGAAGAAGAAAGGGTGGGAATGGGAAATTCCAATTCTTAGAATGATGGGATTTGGACACAGTTTTCTTGCCGGATGAAATTATGTTAATCCTATAACAACTTGGGATGCAATGGTGCCCTGGCTAACTGCTCCATTAGAGCATCATGTGATAAGAAGATCCAACGACAAGATGAGAAAAGGAACATTTTGACAAGGCCATCTGGAAACAACACATAAACTGTGCATGAATGTGCATTGAAAGCTATACTTTTCTTTTGGTTACACTACATTTTGCAGGCTATGTGCATAATCTATTGATAATAAATATAAAGTATGTACGGTAAACCGACCTGAAATCTAAATGTGTTAACTTTACTTTTATATTTTTCAAAATTTCTATTCAAAGCCTGCATTTCATCTTTCCATTGATTTATTTCCAAGATGTTTAAGTCATGAAAGTCAGTATGGTGGCCACACAACGAAAAAGAACATGAACTTGACAGATATTTAGGTCCTCAATCTTACCCAAATTGCTCCATCTAATCTAATAACAAAACTTACAGCTATCACACTAATTCTTAATAAGAAAACTAAGGATAATAATGAAGTAAATAGTTAGTTTGGATGATAACATAAAGCCTCAGTCTCAGTAACCTGCTATTACAGTGTACTACTGTACAGTGTCTACTGTCCCCTTTCCTTACCTCGGTGAAACCGCATCAAACACTTCAGCTGGGACAAAGAGCAAATGCTGAATTGCAGACAATAGGACGGAAAGACCATGCCAAGACCAGATTTAAACAATGAACACAAATGAAGTTGTGAAGTTGTCATAAACTACGTTTTCTCTTAAGAGACTAAATATGTAACCATGTGTTCAGAACCAGCTAGAGGAGAATATTGCTGCGTTGCTTGATGGCAAACAGCTATTCCAATGGTTAGATGGCCATGTACCTCTGCAATGACATTGCCATGGTAACTAGCAGGACGGACACGGTGTCAAAAGGAACGCTATCTCCAAAGGCCATGAAGAGAGATAGAAAATTTTAGTCATAAAAATACATTTCTATTTATTATCAAGCCAAAAATTTACTTAATAGCTTTAATTCATTGATACTTCTTATTTTCAGTCACTAGTAATTCACAGCGAGAAAACAAGTAGTACCAAACAGCAAGACAAGCGTCCAACAAAATAGAACAGCCTGCTGTAATGTTTACACAAGCCCCCTTTTCACCATCCGGACTGTTTTGCAATCTCTCTCATTTTAGTTAATACTAGCATTACTATGTCTAACCGACATGTAACACACTCTCCATGACTTAAGCAACTCAGGCCTGGATTCAGGCCTGGTCCAGCTTGATAAGGGAGAGAACAGAAAGCTCCCTTGAAATAGCCCGAGCCTGGGACAGGGAGCCCGACAGCTCCCATAGCAGGATAGGCCACAATTGGGACTGCCTGGAAGTCTAATTAAAAACCCAGCGCCTTCCCAGCTGCTGTGGCCCAGCCCAAAATGGAGTGGCTCAATGGAGGTGAAAGAAGAGGATCAAAGGCCGAGTAAGCCACACCGGGAGTTGGACGGGAAATTACGTTTTACCCCCCAACTTCTTAGACTTATTTACCAACTTCTGAAACGGTCATAATCGTTAGATCACAAAGGCTGGCGCCGAATTCCACACACACTTTTGACGACATTGTAAAATACAAATCCTGTCCTGACAGAGAGTAGACACACGACACACCAAGCAGCCTGTGGCTCTAGCCGGGTCCTTCTTACCATAACGGGCCTGTGAATCCTCTCGTTCGTCTCCATGTCTCGTTTGCCACGCTCGCCACACCACGGCAAAACCAGGGGGGCAAAGTCACAGTCCACACAGACAGAAGTATGTGTGTGTGCGCACGTAAAAAAAGAAACAGGGAGGGCGCGCGCGTACTAGTGTGCTCCCCTGTCTGACACAAGTGAAAAGTGTGTGCGTGTGTATGTGTGTGTCCGAGAGAGAGCAAGAGCCAGAGGGAGTACTGTATGGGTGAAAATAAGAGAGCACTCTCCTAGCCGCCAGCCCCTCCACCCCTGGAGAACCTGAACCTTGTGTAAAGGAACGGAGCACAGGCCAAGCAGGGGAGCAGGGACAGGCCGGGGGTCGGGTTGCAGGACTTGTGCTACATTTGCAAACTGGGGAATTATATTTAGCCCTGGCAGGACAGAAACAGGGACGCGAAGGCAGCGGGCCCCAGAAGGAGGCTTGGTATGCAGCCGTCAGCCATTCAATGCCCCGGCTGACGTAAGAGAGTGGCCAGAGATGTGCCCAGGGAAACCCCCCCCACTTCTGCCGTCTGTCATTCTAGTACTATGTCTCTCTCTCATTCTCTCCCTCTCCGCCTCTAGCTGTCTGTGTCTCTCCACCACCGTCTACCCGGAACAGGACATCAGACAGGAGGATAATGTTTGAATAAAGGGAAGATGGGGGAGGGGCAAGTCAGTGAGGCACAATGATATCACAGGCTCCCTGCTCGTACTGCTGGAACCCGTCGGCACCGTAGACTCGAGGGGCAAGTCATTTTCTGGTTATGCCCCTGGGACCTTATCTACATACGTAGTTATCAGATATCAAGATCCAGACTAACTTTAGGATCAACTTAAGTGTATGGATTCACTATATTACGGGAAAACCTGCAGTCACAAAAGGCCGCTTTTCATAAATCATCTTTACAGCAGTTGGTTGACACAGAAAAGCCAAAGAGACAAACATCAGTTCATTAATTTCAGCTAGCTGCAGTGTTAGCTAACGGCACCATGCTAAATCTGCTGGAGTGTGGGGGCCAGAAGGGAGTGAGTGTGGGGGCAGAAATTGGCTCTATATCCAACCACTAGAGGGCAACCCCTGACACTCTGACAGGCGCCTCACCATGGAGACGGGGCTAAAGGATCCTCCTTCCTTGCTGCTGCTTGAAGACTGACAGCCAGTCAGGAGCACAGATAGGCAGGTGGACAGTCAGACAACCAGTCAGGAGCACAGATAGTCAGATGGACAGTTAGACAGCCAGTCAGGAATACAGATAGACAGATGGACAGTCAGTCAGCCAGGCAGGAATACAGATAGACAGATGGACAGTTAGACAGCCAGGCAGGAACACAGATAGACAGATGGATGGTTAGACCGCCAGTCAGTAATACAGACAGACAGGCGGACAAGCAGACCCCAGAGAGTGAGGAACAGATTGCCAGCGACAGGTTTGCGGGTGATCAGGGAGCCCATTGCGGGAGAGCCAACATGGCCCAGTGAAGCTGCTGCTACTCCACATACAGAATGCCAGGAATGGTGGAGGGGCTGACTACATTAGCCGTCTGAGACGAGCACGTGAACATCTCCTCCAGCCACCTGCCTGAGGAAGGAATTCAAATTACCATGGAGAAAACAATGAGGCAGAGAAATGACTCGCTGCCACTCAAGCGGTGGAGTGTGTGGCCATCGGTTTATTGTATTCCTCTCAGTTGGAAGATTGGAGTTGATTTCAGGGTTTAATAGGCCCAAGATGGATCCTGTACAGATAGCATCCGTTGCTACTCTGTCTTATTGAGCCAAAGGCTGCGTCTTTCACATGACAAGTCAACCCTCTATAGTTCTACAGTTTCAAAACAGCCAATTGACCTGACCCTGGCCCCATTAGACCGTCATTTGTATGTGGTTAGCTGTATCTCAGTCTTTTATCCTACTCTGATAGCAATGGTCTGACGCAGTGGCTCTGAAGCTAATGAGAAAGCAAGGAAATGAACCCTCAGTGAATGAGTCCCTGGGGAGGACATGGTCACTCGCTGACCGCTAGGCTGGGCCAGCACATCTTAAGTCTCTATGGCAACCTATCCACTACTAGTTACCGAAAAACATTCAGCAAAACTACCTTGCTTTTCAAAGAGCAAGGGCCATATGAGCTACCATCTAATGAATAATGGCCTCTAGTGTCCATATTAGTGCACCTTAGTTAAAGAGTTAAAATTCTACACGCTCACACATACCCAGCTGACACCTATAGACAAGACACACACGCACCCACGCGCTCACGCTAACTAATCCAACTAAACATCCGCTCCTCCCCCCCTCCATCCCACGCCGCCTGCACTCAGAGGGAGAATCAATGGCCTGGTTGCCACGGAAACCAAGCCGGTGTACCAGCTCCATCATTGCTTGATTGTGGTTCTTGTGTATTTGTGTGTGAATGTGGGCAAGTGTCTGCGTAGGTCGGTGTGAGACTAAAGCATATAATGGGCTCTGCTTTTGCGTTGCACTGGAGGAAGCCTACAGGAAGCATATGGAACCCTTTTTACTAAAAGGTACAAAATATTTAAAAAGGTTATAAGAGATAGACCTTAGGTACGATAGTGACTGGGCTAAGTAAATCAGAAGTTCTAGAATCGACTACGGAGCCTAGATGGACCATGCCTCACACCAGAAACAACTACACTCTTGACACAAAATCTCCTTTCTGGAAGTTAAACACACTTCCGTTTAATAAATAGTTATATAGAGATATAATTTTAAAAAATGTAGAATAGCTATTACCCAGGTAAATGGAAAATAACTAAATCTTATCGACATATAAAATCTCAACTTCAAGATACAATTCAATGCAATACAAATTTATATACAAAATCAGTCACTTTAATCAATAGTGGTTACCTCTTGTTTACCACATATCAACCAGAACTAGAGGGTAGTTCGTTTCATACCACTTTGAAGATGGCAATTGTGAGTCCTGCCGCACCGTAGAGTAAGTTGGGGTATGTGGAAATACAAAGTCTGTAAGATCAGGGTTCCTATCTTCTGCATGCAATTATTTAGTTCGCTCCATTGGGTTGTAGCTTGCCATTTAACGTTCAATGTATCCAGTTTCCAAGTAGATCCAAAAAACCTGACCTATAGTGGAAAAGGTCAGAACTCATATTCAAGGTTCTAAAATGAAATAGTGGACCATAACATAAAGGCTAGAATATATATTTTGTCAATCTCTAATTATAATTTACATTACTTGAAGAATAACAATTATAAATAATACACATTAGCAATTGCAAATCCCATTACCTACAAAAACAGTCTTAGGTTTCATGGAACTGCGGTTACTAACATAACTTCTAATTCAATTAAAGTTACTAGAGACAGTTTATCTGTAGGAGATGATTTTGGGAACCCCTGCTGACACAAAGAAGACATGCAGAATGCTCGTGGTCACTGCATATCGCTTGCAAAAGGTATTGATAATATGTTAATACAAAAAAAGTTGCATATAGTGGCTTTAAGTGCACATGTCAAATGTTTCAACCAACTGAAAATGTTTATTTATTTCACTTTTAGTGTTATCTTTTCAGATATAATTGCTTATTTCTCAATGTGCATCTATACAACATTCTAATTTCCTATTTTTAACAGTGACAGGTTTTTTATTATATGTGTTATTATATGGGTTATTAAACTTGGGTTACACCTACATTCAAAACATACGGTCAGTTGTCCACTGCACAACCATGCACCTTGCTAGTCTATGTGACCCACAGACCAAACACCAGACACAGGGCGTTATTGGTCATTCATTCAGTGCGCTCGTGTTCTATAGGGGCCTAGGCTTAGACTGTTTTACCACCACCTGAAGAAATTCAGTGAAATTGCAGGAGACTTATTTATCATGGCTGTTGTTAATTCTTCCTTATGGCTGCTAAGGATCCAGTCTGAAGGGTTGATGAGCCCCAGTGCTGCTGCTGCTGCCTCACCTGTATGCACAGAAAGCCCATGCTCCTTCCGCATGGCAGGCGTAGGGAGAGCAGACACGGAGGCAATGAGAAGATGAGGCAGGCAAGTGGGGTGGGGGCCGTGTGCAGCCGAGAGTGAAACTAACCTTTAAATCCCCATGGGGGGTCTCAACTCCCTGTGAACACTGCCTTCCAGGGAAGTTTTTTTATTTTTTTTTGTACAGTGACACCCATGCCGAGCGAGTAAATGTCATTTGGTACAGGGCAAGCCATTTCCCCTCGTAATGAAGAGGTCAGAGGGGAAACAGGGGGACTTGTTTGGGGCGTGACACAAGGAGGCTTTGGGAAAAAAATATCATGTCCCCCATCACAAGACAAGGTGAGGGAATGGCTCCCTATGTGACGCACTCCCCTCCGTCTGGTCCTCCAGTCTCTCTCTCCCACTGGAAGACGGAGGGCCTCCCGTGTGCGCCCCTCTTTAACAGGGCGGATCAATGCGCCACTGGAGAACCGGGGGCCACCCAGGGGGGAGTCAGAGAATAACAACCTGAGCCTGGAAGGAATCCCTGAGAGAGCTCTGTCATCACCAGCGCCAGTCCCTCCCCGGACGGGATTTATCATGGGGTGTCTTTTTGACAGAATGATGACAGTATTGATTAAGGTGTTTTGATATAAGCGCTTCTGGCTGTGCCTATTTGAACCAGGGAGTGTGTGTCAACATTTCTGCTCGGAACCAGAGACCAGTCAGGTGGGAGGTTGTCTTACCTGTCGAACAAAGCTGTTAGAGGTGGTGTCAGAGGAGGTGCTTCCATCAGAGCGCTTGAAGCGGCTCTTTCTCTTGGCGTACTTTCCCTAGGAAGGAGAAAAGAAAACCACAAAAGTGAATATTAGTATGGCAGGGGACTCGGCACCCATAATGTTGTACAGTTGACATGCCAGTGGTGACTCAATATCCCACAAATACACATAACCAGGATTCTAAAATAAACAGCGCCTGCTGCTGATAGTACTGCAGCAGGCAGCTACAGCTTCTGATATGCGAGGGAGGGAAAATGTTTCCTGTTCTCAATACAGCCAGCCCGGCAGCTCCAGATAGAGCTGGCAATGCTAGTCATTATTCATGTACTGATGTAGGTTGGGACCTTGTAATCTGATTGGCAGGTCCCAGGCAAATAGCCTATCCGGCTTGGCCATAGCCTTCCATTGCATTAGAGCTCACCCTGGCCACGTCACCATGGCTACGCTATGCAGACTAATTGCATTTGTTTGCAATCAGGATGGATCAGACTGCCTGTGTCCCTCCTGTGTGCATGCAGACAGTACTGCTGCCTAAGGTGACGCAACATGCTAAAAAACACTGACAGAAACCTCAAGCAAACAATACAACCCACATGACCTACACTCAAGTTACTAGTGTGGATAGCAGGAGGGTGGAGACTTGGTGTGACAGGGCAAGACAGTGACTCTTGCCTAGAGGCTAAGAGGACCGTTCAGCTGGAACTTAACTAGCCTTTCACAAGTTGTTGTGTACAGGGGGTATAGCTCAGTGGTAGAGCATTTGACTGCAGATCAAGAGGTCCCCGGTTCAAATCCGGATGCCCCCTCTTTTGGCACTATGTAGTTCAAACGCTTCACTGAACTATAGGCAAAAGCTTTGTGTAAAATACACAGTAAACCATCAAGATCTATAGCTTCTTGACAGTGTTTCCATGCCATAAAACTCACTGTCTTCCTCTACCCGCTTTCCTTTCATGTTCTCTCTCTAGACAGCTCAAAGTACTCTCTCAAATGCATTCCCGCACACACCTGCGCCTAACCAAAGCAGACCAGCCCACACGCACACAGCTGCGTGAACAGACAGCATGGACTGCATCATTACACTGACCCCACTCTTTAATGCCTGAAACTTGTCAGAAGCTGTGTGCTCTCCGTGGGTTGATGGATCACCCCTGATCTGGGAGAGGACTCTACCATGGCTCTGAAAAGCCCACTCTGTGATATGAAGTCATTTGAAAAAGTGTATCCCTGGATCTATCAAAGCTCATTTTACAAGGACAAGATAAGTTCATCTACAAATGTATTCCTAATCATCAAATACGTGCCTACACCACTAAAAGTCACCGGGCTAAAATGACTTCCCTCGTCAGACACTTAATGCCAGATTCTTTCTTTCCGTTTAATCTGACTTGACCCTTTTTGAAGTATGTATCTTAGATTTTGTCATCATTATGCAAGCCTTAAAACAAGCACATCCAGCATCAACTTGAGAAAATTGCCCCATAAATGGACACTGCCATGCTCTACAAAGTAGATCACTTCACATGATAGCATCAAACAAAAACACACACAGACGGCTTTCGAGAGTCTGAGTCTGTCTCTGTATGCGTGTTACGAAGAGAGACCCTCTGAGCAAAGGCCAGGAAAATACCAGAGGAAGTACAGAGGGGAGTATTCCTGTTGTTAAACAAGGCATGAGGCAAAGTGTCTAATTAGGGGGTTATGGGGGGTTCCCGCATACACTAAAGGAGCACAATGACACCCCAACTGTGTTTTAAGGCTTTTTACAGTCTGCACAAGATTATATGGGATAAAATAAACACAGAGTTGAACTCTGCTGCACCGTCAAGAACAAACAGGATCTTTCATCCGAGCTGTGGTGTTTGCCTGGCTGCCTGATTGCGATCAGGACACCGGTCTGTGGATCTCACAACTGTGCCTCTATTCAGCTCTGCGTAAGGTGTTGTTTCCTGTGGGTCCAGTTCTTCCAGGATATTAGAAATATGGTTCTACAGCTTGTCACTCCACAGCTGAGATATAAATATGTCTGCCAGCATGACCCGCCGCAGGCCTGTGTGAACTTTATGTCTAATTGATCAGAGAGCAACACACCAACCCGTCCCCACTGCATAGCACCTAGAGGGAGGGCCATCTGTCTCTCAGCACTGGCAGAATAGGAAAGGAAGAGAGAAACAGCAACAAAGATGGAATGAAAAGGGGACGAGAGACTCAGAGAGAGGGACAGAGAAAGAGAGAGAGAAAGAGAGAGAGAGAGAGAGAGAGAGAGAGAGAGAGAGAGAGAGAGAAAGAGTAGAGTACGCGTGAGTATGGAGATAGGGAGGAATAGACAAAAAAGCAAGAGAAAGAGTGGGAGTAGAGAGAGAGAGATGAGAAAAGCATTATGCCTACTTGGCATGGCTTTAGGATCTTGGTTACTTATGTGTTGTTTCTGTAATGTTGTGGTTTCTGTGAAGAGACGATGGAGCTGAGCGTGGGTGTGTTTGTTCTGGACATGTTCTTTTCCCTTTTGAATTATGACCAATGATGCCCACACATACGATGATCTCATTTAACTTCCTAGAAAATATCATGCATGAAAATGTTCCTTCATGATTATGAAAAGGTATCAAGGTCAAGAAGGTTTATATTGCTATACATAGATACTCAGTATAAACAACTTCTGACTATTTTTTTGTAAAACATCATGTCAAATATAGAGATAGTGCAAGCATTAGTAGATCTCAAAAAGCATAGCTAATTAACAACTGGTAATGTACATCTGTTAAGTGTCTCATTAATTAAGGAAAACCCTCAGTATATGCTATATTAAATTAGAGCATGGAAATATTGTGTTTGCACCTTACGTCGTAAGACAAAAAAACAAGCCCATATTTCTTTATAGAACATGAAAATGTTGACGTTGCTTGGACCTTTATCTTCTTATAAAGATATGTCAGTGTATCGGAGAATGCTCTAATCTGTTTAACCCCATGTAGTTCTCTTTCTGGGTCAGGGCAACCTTTTGGTAAGTAGTCTATAGGTCTTTATGAAAATAAGTAAATTAGTAAATGCACTCTTAATTGGATCTAGAGAGTGGATAATCCCAGGAAAATATCTTTACACCAAATACAAAAGACTGACAATAATAAGTATCATCAAGGAACTAACTTTATCAATAACATTTACATATGTATATTTATATACTTAAAATGTCTACAATACTAGCTCAAATCAAAGAAAACTAAATATTATGGTATATGCTATAAGCCATTTTCCTAGGGGTTTCATTAAACCTATAAACTACATGTTCCTATATGAAGTCCCAAACAATTTACAGCAATTATGGTGTGATTTGATGATCAGTATGGCTGGGGCCTTATGCATTATACAGGTTTTAGCCCATCAGTTTACCAAAACCCTAGCGATTTCAAATCCATCCAATGTGGCTATGTCTGCAACAAGACATAAAGAGAGCAAATCAACCAATTGCTCTCTAAATGCAACCTGTTAAATCCACACACTTATCTTCAGATTTCCCAAATCTAAATATAGATCAATAAAAATATTCACGTAGCCTATCCAATTTGATTCCTTAAGCTATTCTCAAATAAAATCTGTAGACTAGTAAACAGTTTTATTGCGAAAAGAACAACCTGTTTGTCCAAAGTTGCCGGCATCCATGTTTTTATTATTTCCCGATCGGTTTACCTTATAGCTTATTCAGTGCCTACCTGTGCGGGTGGATGATGGTCAAACATGTCCATTTGGATCTCCTGGGTTGAGGTCGAAGGCGTCCTGGACATACTACTTTTCTGTACCATTGATTTACTTTTTAAATTCTATTTTCTATTTCTTATATTTATAATAATAATGACATAGTCATTGTCAACGAAACATAAATTACTTAGTTTTCCTGATGATATTCCCACTACAATAGCCGCAACAGCTGCTTCTCTGTAGCCTATCGTAGGGCATGAGCAGCAGCCTCTTTCGTCGTGCAGACAATACAACGCGTTTGAGAGATTCCAGCTGTGAATGTACATCTACGCCCCATCGAACAAGCCCCACCCTCTCTTCTTGATGAGGAAGGGAAAGTAAAAAAAATAAGTTGTAATATATTTTGTATAAAATGATCATAGTAACTGGCCAATGGCATACGGAGATTTACGTAAAAACAACAATATCCATACATTTCGGTTTTAGGGGTACATGTTGATCTGTTCATATCTCCATTAACAAGTTGAGCCTAGCAAAATAGAGCTACACAGGGGTGTTATTTGGACAATAATTTTTCAGGAGGATATTTAGGATATTTCCCTATATTTCACCCAAATGAAAAGCCATAGGCCATAGGGAAAATGCAATACAATATAGCTGTGTCAGTTAAAATAACACAGATATATTTCATAATTACTATACTGTGTTTTAAACTTAAAGCGTAAGTAAACAGCCATCCAGTGTTTACTCGGGTACATCTGGAATGCACCTATAGAAGATATCCATTGACATTCAGTTGGAATTTAGTTTATGGGCTCGACAGTGCCTCCAAGTGGAAAAACGGAAAATAACTAGTTCATCCCATCTCCCCACAATGCATTTCGGTAATTCCGGACCGTACTACTATTTTATAACCAGGGCGGAATCTGTATTTTATCATTTACACATTGCAATTTATTATATCTACATTGATATATTGTTTTAATATTCATTACAATCAAGGTATAACCGCAATATAAAATAATAATTACAGCTTAGTTTGGGGGAAATCTCAAGACGAGGTAAGTCATTGAAAATTATGGATTCTCCTCTATAATGGTAGATTCTGGCTTCCGCTATGTAGCTGTCCTTTTCCTATTGAAATAGCAGCCATGAGGTAAGAGCTTCGACGTTGCGGTATCAAAAAATACATTTTATTTGTTTAAATAAGGATACTTCTAGATGAGAACGATTAGTACACAATCACTAATTGTTGCTACTCCTGTTTGATGAACACCAAACGTTGTTTACAGTGGAAATGCCAACATTTTATGTGATAAGGTTCCACACGATGCCTCAAAGTAGCTGGAGGCCGTGTTTTAACCGGGCAGCGGGCTAAACATTTAACGTGAACTAAGCTTGCAAGCGATCTAACCAGCTCTTATTAGTAAATATTTTAGCAGCTGTTATTTTTTCCCTTTTATTGATCAAAATATCAATACCCTTGTCGATATTGCTCACGAGTTGAACTTAAGCTAGATTTCAACGACCAATAGAGCCAAAACCATTGTTATGAAAATAATACATCTCGTAGTATATGAAACAATAATTTGCAGTGTATATTTTTTACTTCGTCAGCGTGATAAAGTAAATATTACCCAATCGCAACGATTAGAGTAATCGTTAGGACAATTATGCCTATAATGGTTGACGTGGCTGTGTTGATGTTTAGTTTAGGCTTATCAAACACTGTTACAAATTTGTCCACAAATTGTCATCCAGCATGCTCAGGCTCCAAAAGAGGCTTGCCTCTAGCGTCTTACGCTGTGGCAAGAAGAAGGTATGGCTGGATCCCAACGAGACCAATGAAATCGCAAATGCGAACTCTCGTAAGTTGTTTTCCGAAGTTCTGACATCAGCCAGTGTTTCTGTTGGTTTAGGTTTTCATGTGTGAAATTAAAATGCCCCGTCAACAATGAGTCATTCGAGATTCTTAGCTAGGGTTGGGAATCTGATTATTGTTTCTTCATTGTGGGGCTAATGCAGCCAGTGCCAGAGACAGATTTTGGCTCAGTTTAAAGACAACTTCCAACAATTATATCATGCAGATAAACTGTCCTAAGTGTAAATTCACGTTTCCTGACAGAAATGTATCATGTTAACTTAGACTAAGTTAGACTGGTAACTAAGGTACACTAAACTCACTCCATTCTAAAATTGTAATTCATATATATATATGTGTGTGTGTGTATATATATATATGTATATGTGCGTGTGTGTTCGTATATATATATATATATATATATTTGCTTCTGTCTTAAACAGAAAAGGTATGTAACCATAGAGGAGACCCCAATTTTTTTGCTAATTCATTGCTAATTTGATTGTAATCCTGACATCCTCAGTATGAATAGATAGTCATAATGAGGCTATGTTCTTGTGATATCATGCCTAAACTCATTTGAATTCATTGAGAAGTCTGCGCATGAGATGGAGTCTGGACCCTATGCAAGTGTTGGCAACCCTGCCTTGCCTATATTGGCTTTTCCCAAAGCATTTCTTATAAGCCCCCCTATCTCAGGCTTCATAAAATCAAACCAGGTTGTAACGATAGTGTCATAGATATTTGTATTGCCTCCATTTAGAGAGGTAGCTTCTGCGGTCCCAACTTGTGTCCTTAACTTCCCCTTTTCCATCTCCCAGGCCAGCAGATCCGTAAACTGGTGAAGGATGGCCTTATCATCCGCAAGCCTGTCACGGTGCATTCCCGTGCCCGCTGCCGCAAGAACACGCTGGCTCGCCGCAAGGGAAGGCACATGGGAATTGGTGAGTCAGGCTGGTTCATGTATCATAGGAGCAGATTTGAGATGCTATGCCAAGAATGTCACACTGGGGAGCAGGCAAAAAGATTTGCTTGTCATATATATTTCTAACCCGTCTGTTGTCCGCAGGTAAGAGAAAGGGTACAGCTAATGCCCGTATGCCAGAGAAGCTTTGCTGGATGCGTCGCATGAGGATTCTGCGTCGCCTGTTGCGCCGCTACAGGGAGTCTAAGAAGATTGACAGGCACATGTAAGTCCCTGACGTCCCCACTTTACACAGTCCCGCACTGACCCATCTGGCTTGAATGCATACTCTCTGAAATGGAACATGTTCCTTTGCGGGTCAAATTCACTACTTGATATGTTACTTAGTTTGCTTTAAGGAAAAGCGACTCTTTCCCCTATAATACAACACAGACCACCAAAGACAGTTCAGAAATAAAAATCTTAACAGATTAATGGCACCAATTCCTCTTAAGAATAATCTTGCATGTGTGTCTCTGTGTCCTCCAGGTACCACAGTCTCTACTTGAAGGCCAAGGGTAACGTGTTCAAGAACAAGCGTATCCTCATGGAGCACATCCACAAACTGAAGGCTGACAAGGCCCGCAAGAAGCTCTTGTCGTAAGTCTCCATTTCAGTTTCAGACGATAAACCCAGTTATTTATCTGATATTGTCCAGGTGCTTTAAGTGTAGAGAGTTTGTAATTAATTGACAATCTGATACTCCTCAAAAGAAGGCTTGAGTTGAGCTGGTCACCACCTGTTCCACAGATACTAGTACATCCAGATGTGGATCTTTCTGCAACACTATCAAATGCGGTCTGCATGTTTGGTGTATTTCCCCATCCTGACCTTTGTACCTTGCTTCTTCCATCTCTCCTACAGCGACCAGGCAGAGGCCCGCCGCTCCAAGACAAAGGAGGCACGCAAGCGCCGAGAGGAGCGTATCCAGGCCAAGAAAGAAGAGTTCATCAAGACCCTGTCAAAGGAGGAGGAAGAGTCCAAGAAGTAATAGGCCTTGCTTTCCAGTTCCACCTGTCCGGTCTGACTTTGCCACCTGTCAAGTGATAACAATAAAAGTGTACATAAAGACACAGTCTAGCCTCCTGGGTCTTATCTCTGGCCATTTCTGGGGTCAG
>JAVQIZ010143534.1:0-13854 GCA_036023535.2 Galaxias brevipinnis | reverse complement strand
GGGAACAAACCTGCTCCCCTGTGCCTGGGCCTCCTGTTGCCGGGCTGGCTGCCGGCCTCGTTGGCATACTGAGTGGCAGGCTGGATGACATTTATTGTTTCCCGCTTCATATCACTGCACCCCCCCCCCCCCCCCACACTCTGCTCCTTCTGTCCAAGATAGCCTTTCGTTTGACCTGACAGGGTTACAGCTCTGCCATGGTGACCCCTGCCCACACACATCTCCCTCTGGTGCCCTCTGACCTTAGAGGTCACCGTCGAGGCTTCTCCCCCCTACAGCGCCATGGACTCACACAACGTGTCATGGAACTGGAATGGAAAAACAATAACCAGCTAAAAGTGGACATGAAAAACAGAAAAGTCCCTTTACCAATGCCCCATCATTCTAATCTGACGTCACCGTGCCGCTTCTTAGCGCCCCGACATCTCCACTCCCACTTGTTGTCCATAACTTACTGTCGCACAACAAGCCGGTGCTTGAGAGTAACGCCAGATGTTCTTTTTTTTCCCCTCCCTCCACATTTTTTTGTTTGGTTTTGTTTACAGCCAAATGACAGTCAGGTGATGACAGGCCTGGGAAGGCCCTCCACCGGGACTTAAAGGCGGCGCTGCTTTCCAATTAGCCTCTGATATATTAGCTGCTGCTCGCTGTCGCGGGCCTGACTTGTACCGACACTGAGCCGCGTCCAGATCCAGTTACGCTGGGAAACAAAGAGTGGCGAGAGCCAGAAAGTATGGGGGAATGCAGGACACGGCAGCGTGTGTGTGGCCTTACCTCCCGTGTGTCACACATTCCACACCAGGACCGCTGCCGCGCTGTGTAACTCTACCAACAGCGAGTGTTTATCAAACACCAGATAAGTGCGTGTGAGATATGTTGGACCGCGACCTGGAGGTGGGAGGGGGGTGTGTGTTTTGAGGCGGTTGAAATGTCTGTAACAATGTTTTTCGACCGTGTTACGTTTCTTTTGTCTGACCCCCCACCCCCCCCGTTGATGAGTTGCTGACACGCAGAAAGGGATCCCAGAGTTCTATACTTTCTCACAGAACCTTCTTATGTGCCCGCCAATACTTAGATGACAGGTATCACCCCCATATAGAGCTGCTTTATTCTTAACATTTCTATAGATATTACAGTGATCAGAAGGATTCAATAGCGTTGGCAGAATGTCAAAAGGTTAAAAAATGAAGGGCAGCGGTTTGTGAAAATAGCAAGCTGTCGCGGAATGTTTGTTTGTCTCTGCTTCTTGTTGCCTCTCCTAGCTTGTTATAGCATCATACCCCTACCTCGTTATGGCTGATCTGTTTTGACAGACGTGTTTAGTTGGCCAAATACAAAATTAAAGTTACTCCAGTAAGTGTGTCTTCAACCAACTCTGATTAGTATGTTGTGTGTGTGTTTGTGTGTGTGTATGCCTACATGTGTGCGGTGGGTTTGTTTAGACTGGTCTGAGAAGCGTGAGAGACCAGAGTGAGTGGGCAGAGGCCATACTTTAGGGTTCAAAGTGAAGCGGGGAGGAACCCCCTCGTTCCTAAGGAATGTCTGTCGAGGAGGAGGAGGAGGTGAAGGAGGCCGGATGGCTGATGGTTAGCCGGGAGATGGTGTAATTAAGGGGCTAAGGGATAAGATTGTGAGGGACCTTCTCTGTTCCTTCAGAGGGTCACCGATAAGAGGACAGCCCCCCCGCGTCGGTTGCGTGTGGGACATCACGACCTCACCGTCATGTGTTTGTGTGTGTGCCTCTTTGGAGAAGACTGCATCCTGTATACCTGTCTCCCCCCAGTCCACTAATGGAGCTGCTTGCTGCTCTGCTAGCTGGAGACCTCTGGACGGTGGTTTCCCAGCACTGGGAGTCTATTGGGTAATCAGGCCTCTTGTGAATTAGACAGCTCATAGAGACTCCTTCTAATCATGTGGGCCAGCGTGTCGCCCCGCTGGTGTCCCCGGTGTAATTTGGCCCCCGTCTGACGGGCTATTTGCGGCGGGAGCGCCCGGCGACCCGCCGCCCTACCGCGTTTCATGCACGCCGCCGCAGGGCGGGGCGCGGGAGGATAAGTGTGGCATGGCGTCGCTCACCAAACACATCAACCTTCCATGTGCAGAGGGGCTCTGTTTGTTTCTGTGTCCCAGACACACAAGACCTCCACCTCTTCCTATCAAATTGACGGCGGTAGCCGAAATGAAAGGGCTGCACCACACCAAAGATGTGTCCTTTTGCACTGTATGCCAGGGTTGTAATCATAATGCATCATTTGAACTTGCTGTAGTAGTTGCAATAGTTGCATTTGATATTGAACAACACATACCAAGTCAATGTTGTGCATTTAAAATCAAATGATTTAACAAAAGTAGTCAACATTTCAATTCAAACCATGAAGTGATGTTTTTTTTATGCTAAATCAAAAAGTAAAGATAATAAATATAATGGTCCTGCTAGTGAACTTCATGATGTAGAGAGGAGGTTACACCAATATTCTGTATCTAGGATGGGGATGTGTTTTCCTGTCTGTGTTGAACGGGGTCACCGCCAGGTAGTCCCATGTCACCTTTTCTTTTGACATTACTACTCAGACACAGAAAAAAGACTTGTCAGACAAATCAACTTCTCTGCAATATTGCACATCCCTGGAGAGATGTTATTCACAGGGCATCAAAGTCTTTTTTTTTCCTTGTTTGTTTCAGGGGGAGAGAGCATTTAATCCTTCCAATAACCCCTTCCCCATGCCCCCTTGGCCCCCAGTCCACTCCAGGGATGAGTGTTATGTTGTATTGCCCAGCCCCTAATGATTCTCCTCTCTCTGTTTCTCTCCATTACTCTCTCTATCCCTCCCTCCACTATCACCACTTTTCTGTTTGAAAAAAAAAATCTATATTTCCATTCTTTCTAACCCTTATGTCTGTCTTTCCTCCTCTTTCTGTCTCGTCTCTGTCTGTCCCCCTTCTCTCTTAACCCCCTTTTCTCCATCTCTCCCCTCCCTTCCCACTCTCTCACTTTACTTCCCTCTCGTCTCTCTCTCCTCCTGTCTCTGCCCTCTCCTCTCCGTCCCACAGGGTGCAGGATAGAGAACTGTGAGTCCTGCTTCAGTAAAGACTTCTGCACCAAGTGCAAAGCGGGTTTCTACCTGCACAAAGGGCGCTGCTTTGAGAAGTGCCCCGAGGGCTTTGCGCCCCTGGAGGAGACCATGGAGTGTGGAGGTTAGTGAAGCAGCAGCCTACCTACCTACCTACCTACCGCACGGCAGCAAGGCCAGCCTAATGCAGGATCTAAACATAGAACCGCTCTCTATGAGCCTCCACTCTAGTCCCTTACCGCTTACCTTACCTAGACCATGAGCACACTGACTGTTCTGCCGTGGAGATATTTGATTGATTGGAACCAATAGGGAAAAGTAGGACAACACGTATATGTATAGGTTGTATGGCATCACAGCTTTTTATTTGTTTATGGTGTAGTAAAGATTGACCCTGGAGGTCTTGTACTGGTCCTGTCTGCTGAGGCTGGCTTTTAATGTAGACTCACTCTCCTGACCGCTCTCTGTCCCTTTGCTGACCGCCCTCTCTTTCTGCTCTACTCTGCTCTCTTCTTTTTCTCCTCACAGAGGGCTGTGAGGTGGGTCACTGGAGCGAGTGGGGTTCATGCACCAGGAGAAACAAAACCTGCGGCTTCAAGTGGGGTCTGGAGACTCGGACGCGGCACATTGTGAAGAAGCCGCCAAAGGACACAATACCTTGTCCCACCATCGCAGAGTCCAGGAGGTGCAAAATGGCAGTGAGGCACTGCAGGAGAGGTAAGCGATGGCTCCAACAGCACGGAGTCTGCATGTCTGTCGGTCTGTTTGTGTTTTCGTCTGTCTTGCCCTATCTCCCCCTTCAATCCTCACATGTACAAGTCTAAATCTTGCGTTAAATATGACTGGGCTCAAGTTTCTAGTGTCCGGAGGGAAAGCCCCTGATCCCTGGTGACTCACCGTGATCCCACCTGTCTCTAAACGGTGCACATGTGTCTGCCCCAGCCCAAATGATCCCCGTGACTCCCCACTACTCTCTTAGGCCTCCTTTTTTTTCACATTTCGGGTTTGAGGTGCACAGTGGCGTGTTCATGCATGAAATATCTGTATTTTTCCATGGCTGCCCTGTTTTAGCCAACTCACCAGGTTTTTCTGGGGGTATATTTTTCTCTCTCCACTCCTCTCCCTCTTCAGTGGAATTCTTCAAAGTATGAACTGCAGGTTTCCTCAATGGCAGCCTCTGTTTCCCGTCCATTTAAAAGTTATTTGCGGTACGCGCAGCATGTATGTCAGCCATTTAGGGAGAAGTTCAATCTGGAAATATTTTTTATGTCAACACAGCTAGGGAAATATTGTTTCATGAAGTGTAATATTTTTCAGATGACCCTCTGTGAAAAAGCGGCTATTGACAACCTTTGCCTGAATATGCGTACTGGACTCCCCTGTTAATATTGAGTTCTGATAGTCGTACTGCTTGACATATTTTTTTACCCCAAATAAGGAAATGATTATATCGGCAGATGTAATTTAAGCCCTTAGACGAAACAAAGCTCCAGCCTCCATGATTTCCCTCCTTATTGGCATCACTTGTTAGACTGAGAATCATTTAGTGAAGTGGTGAGAGAGTAAATAAACTTGAAATAAACCATGATAGTATCTCATATTTCAGCAATACTGCGGCAGTGCGCTCTCGCCTGGAAACTGTGATTCTGTGGCACATTTCATTCCTAAACCCCTGTCCTGGATTTCGGGGAATTTTCCTCCCAATTTAGCTGTACTCGCTTGACCTTTTCCCAAACTATTTCATGGTCTTCTTTAATTGAAAGCTTGCATAGTTGTGGCCCTAAGTACTGACATCAATTATCTCCTTGAGTCAGAGTCCAATCAGATTGATTGGGATTGGAGGCAAAACTCTTAGTTGAATAGAAAGGGGAGACATTCCTCTATTATTACTTAGAAGCCAAACAGCAGGCGTCCCATTGTGTCCTCTCAGCAAACGTCTCCCCCTGGGAAATAGGCATTGTGAGTAAGTCACCCCAATATCCAGCACTAAATTCCTGTTAGATGGTGGAGCTTTGGGCGTTTGAGGGAGATTGGTGGTCTCTCTTGCATGGTTAAAAGCTGCGTGTAAACCCACTCTGGATTGGAGCCCCTTTATGGCCAGGGCTCTCTGGCCTCATGAAGAGCAGTGGTGGCCATTACATAAAGTTGCGTTCCATACTTAGACATACATTGTTAACTCCCTGGCTGCTCCAGCCAACTGCTTGTGAAAAAAAAAAGAAAACGAAAATCCCACCCATCAAGAAGGCTGTGTAATGGTAGACTTGTCCATGTCAAGCTGTTTAAATAAAGACTATGTAAAATGTAAGCCATTTAAGTTGAGCAGGATAAGGAGGCCAAGAAACCGAAGGCGAAACACTCCATAGATCCAGTCGAGACAGAGGAGAGCCAGCCTGACTGACATTGTAAAATAATCACTTCCCCTAAGTGATCATAACAGAGTAAGCCAACCGGAGAACCGAGCTGCCTCTTTTTTCGTGAGTGCAGGTAACCAGGAAGTGGTCAAAGCTAGTGGAGAGTGAGGTTCATCTAGGGGCCTTATTATGTTCTTTATGAAATACCTCACCTACTGACCTTTTAAATTACTGCAGATTTCAGGGACTTTGCCAGTAAGGCTTCCAATGCTACCTAATATAGATGTCTTTAGCTTGCAATATAGCAAATTACCTCTCGAGACATAAGTAGGATTAGGCATAGACTGTAAACACAATGGATCTTTTTTTACTTATTTCATTTCACATCTCGAAAGAAAAAAAAGGTGAAGAAAAAACACTTTCAGTGCACGGGCATTGGAGTTGGGAGTCATTTTAACATATGACAAATTTCTACTGTAACTCACTTCCAACTGGACACCAGACACCAGCATTTGGGATAAGTATTGGATTATGTAACTGCAGACCGTACAGATTGCTATGGATTAAATGGAGACAGGAAATACAGGGGAAAAAATACTGGGGAGGGGCTCAAAAAAAGCCCAGTATGTAGGTGCACTATTTATGGCAATGTTTATCCGATCACCAAGCTTTCTCTTCCACGCACTTGAATAACACCGGGCGTCACTTAGAGGTCCATGTCTTTCAGCTTAACCCTGACGCACATCGAGGCCGCCCGAGTGATCCCCCTCTCCCTCACTCACTGTCCAGACGTAATCCCTCCACGAAGAATATACATGGCGCGGGAGAGAGCCCGAGCCCAGACGATGTCAAAGATGTCAGGAGGCAGGGCATTTTTCACGGCCGATGTGAGGAGACATGTAAACCGTGTCTGATGTATTCCGTACAGCTCAGCAGGCTGCGTAAACACTGCGTCCCCCGCCACTTCTGGGAGCCGTCCGCTGGTGCTCCTCCAGCGTTGACATAGCAGCCCGCCCTCCGATTCGCACCCCATGCCACGCGTCCCTCCTCTCGGAGGCAGGACTCGATGCGTGCTGGGTGTTGCTTTGGGCAGCGAGGTCTGGTTTCTGGTGCCTCCCGTGGAAGCTATCGGCCGCCTCAGAACGGGTAGGACGGTGTACTGACCTCTGGCTGCCGGAGGATGGCCGGCTGAAGAAGGCTATGAAACAGGCCCTATGAACAGATGCGGCGACTGTGCTAGAGGGAACGAGAGCGGGAGAAAGGAGGACGATGACCCACGGAGAAGCCCTCCGCTGTGGAGCCCCGGGCGAGCCGCTCAGTCCCGATGTCGCCGGGCTTCTTCTGGGGAAGGTTCGCCAAAGTCCACCTGTTGGCCGAATCACTGCTTTACCAACAGACATCTCTCTCTTTTCACTCCCTCTCTCTCTCTTTTTACTCTCTTTTTCTCTCGCTCTCTCTCCTCTCTCTAACATGTGCTCGCTGCCACTTTTCTCTTGTCTGTCTCTCTGACTCATTATCTCATACACTCTACTATTGAGTCACTCTGTTTCTACAAGAATTTGCTGATTTCAACTTTCCTGCTGCCCCAGCTTACCAGCAGCTGTGTATTCAATGTCAGTGCTGTTAGAGGTTGTGTAAGTAACTTAAAATGTGAAAGCTCTCAAAACGCCCACTAAATCTGAACATAATCCCTGATTTGGGATTTAGAGGGAGTAAGGTCCAACACAAACACGCCATTGAAATTCATAGGCTAATTTACCACCGGTTGCAAAGCGGCTTTAAGCTTTCTCAGACGGCACAAAGCCCATAACAGCGCCACAGGCACATTTGTGTAACTATTATTTGCCTTTTTTTCGTACTCCTAAACTCACCCGTGTTAAATGAGCTCAATAATGATTAACCAGAAAGGACAACTCAAGCTCCAAGGCACCATGGATACCTGACAGAGGGAGAGTGTGATGGTGGGAGAGAGCGACGGAGAAAAAGAGAGCCAGAAATAGAGAGAGCGAGAGCGAAAGACCCCCAAGGCCCCATAACGATCCTCCATGGTCATTGGATTATGTACCAGCGCTGGCGGGGGCAGGCGGGAGGTCTGCGTGGGAGTATTGATCTCCCATGTGTGTAACAGGAGACCAGCATCTCTGCTGTAGAGCTCATCTGAGGCCAGGTCCTCAGTCCCATCATCAATCTTACACTTAACCATCTCAGCACAGGGCCAGGCCCCGAGCACTTGGCACACTCAGCCCGCTGCTAATGCCTTGCAATTATACAGAGATAGAGAGAGAGAGAGAGAGAGAGTGAGAGAGAGGGATAGAGAGAGAGGGGGGGGGGGGGGGAATGAGAGAGTGTGATTGTATGTGTGTGTGTGTGTGTGTGTGTGTGTGTGTGTGTGTGTGTTTGTGTGTGCTTGCGTACGCGTGTTTGTGCGTACCTATGACAGAATGAAACTTCCATTCGCCAACATTCTCCCCTCACCTGCCTTTCTAGTTTCTGTATGTGTGTGTGATAAAATTCTTGGGAGGTTCTCCACTAAAGTTCCAGCCATTGAACGTGACAGGGAGACAGGCATCTGGTTAATTCTTCTGAAACCTCCTCGAGTATTAGTCCCGCCCGACCAAGTTGCCTTTCTCTCGAGCCGACCTGAAGAACCTGACGTGCCTAGCAACAGCCAGCGATGGTGGGGGCCCGGATCCGCCCCGGAACTGCCCCGGATCAACGGGGCCATGAGGTGCCAACTGACTGAGGGGATGTGGGCCAAGTTCTGTCTGAGCCCAGTCTGGTTCTGTGGTGAAGCCACAGCACTGTGGACCTCCTGGATTCCGTCTGGGAGCCATCTGCTCCTCTGGGGGCTCCTGTGGAACCATGCACAAAGCAAAAGACGAGTGCCTCCAAATCGGGCTCTGGAGGAAGTTCAGCCGCCTGTCTGTCTGCGAGACACCAAACAGGGCCGCTCGGTTTGCCGTCTTTGTCCATGGGCTGCGTACCGCGTACTGTGTGTGTGTGTGTGCGCGAAACCGTCTGTGTGGCACAGAACCTGGGTGTTTACGGCCAGCGAGCCAAGAGGCGTGGTCTGTCGCTCCCCTCCGTGCATTTCAATGACACCCTTAGCGTGATCACTTCAGACTGGGCCCAGTGTTTGGCTTGGAACGCTGGCCTCCCAACTGCGTTTCTAAGCCGTCTTTGTCCTAGACGCGGCCACGCCGCCTCCATTCCAGCTCTGGCGAGGCTCACAAAGACGCCGCGCGGGGAGCTAATTCACCTTCCTCCCCACCGCGCTCCTCGAGCCTGTGCTCCCTCGTCTTAGCAAAGAACGGCGCGAGACTGCCCCCAGTCCAAACCCAAGAGCCTGCCCTGTGTCTGTGCCACCACCCCCCCACCCCTTCTGAACAACCCTGAAGCGCCTGGGAATGCTGCCTGGTAGCGTCGTTTCTATCCATTCCCATATCCAAAACATTAGTTCGACTGAAGCTCCCCACCACTGCTCCCTCAACGGTGCCTAGCGTGGCTGTCCCCCGCGCTCCGATTGGCTGCTGTTGACTTCTGACTGAGTTCTGATGGCGGACTGACGGCAGATTAGCGGCGATCTTCACCCCTCCCAGGGACTTAAAAAAAATAATAAATTCGCTGACAATCCGGATCAGTTCTTCCCCCGCCAGCGGGAGTGGAGCGAGGTGCGTTTTCCCAGGGACGGAGGAGAGCACTAATTGGCCGGTCAGCCTGTCAGGGTGATTATGGGCACCCCACGCCATAGCCTGTTGTGACTGAGGGAGCCATGGCCTAATCTTTATTTAATAAGGCTGCTAACGAGAGCCGCTTAGTGGGCCTCAGATTTACCTGGACCGGCCCTGGCCTCCTCTGGCTCTGCCACTGCCGGTGGGCCTTATGTCTACATACAGTCAGTGTTACAGCAGTCTATGGTCTGGTTTAGATACCACTCATTTGTTTTTAGGAAGTAGGATGAAATCTGAGGCAAAAGGCCCGCGGATTAGTCCTTTTATAGCCATCCCTGACGTCCAGTGCATTTTGCTCGGATAAGCGATCCAGCGATCCAACATTTTATGTGGCGGTGCCTTCTAAGAATGAGGAAGAGAGTGAGAGATTTAGAGGAGTACGGGTCACAGGGAAAGACACATGAACCTGTCATTGACTTGGCCAGACCCTCAGAAGACCTGGGCCAATGGCAGTTATGGTCGAGGCCTGCGGTCACCCTCACACATTAACACGACTTCTGTTTCAGTCATCCCCGGGCTCACCCGCCGCCACCATGGACCACTCTTTTTCCGACATGCCTATACGCCTCGCATCTCCTCACCGGATGGAAATTGATTATCATAGCTCCCGTCTGGACGGGCAATCAACACTTTGCTTTATGCTGACGCTCCCCGACCAACCCTTTTGGTTTATTTTTCTGCCTCCCGAGCGTTTTGGCCGTGCTGAATCTTCCACAGGAGGAGAAAGTCATTACCAATAGGCCCTCTCTGCCCTCATTCATTGTGTGGGGGCGGGGGGTTTGGATTGGGGGTGGGGTCGGGGGTCCAGACTAACTTCCCACTAAGTGCCCCTGCTCCCTGACCAAAATAAATATGGTTGCTGTCATTTTGTCAGCAACTGTCTTCGGAGAGTAGTATTTGAAACACCCCATGATCCGGCTGGCTTTTATATGGAGAATCCATCGTCATACCACAGGCATGAGCCATAAACATGTGGAGGCCTTTCAAAGACCAGGGATGGTAGGAGGGGAAAGGAGGGGGGGCGGTCGTGCTCACTGGGGCTCCATATTCCACATTATTGTCATCTGGTCTTTTCCAAGCAGGAAGAAAGAAGGAGGGTGTGTGAGAAAGGGGCTGTTTCTACCTCTGTGGCCCTGGAGACTCCAGGAGAGTCTGAACCTAGTTTTGTAGACACGTGTAGTCACATCACACGGGGCTATCATTTCTAGAGGGTTTGCCTCATTGTCATTTGCACGTTGATAACTGCTGAGTATCGGGACATTATGGTGACTTAGAAATATTCAAATGAATCCTCCCGAATCTTCATGAATCGAAAGGAACGTAAAGAATAACCATTTCCAGACAGTTTTAATGTTAGACAGTTTTAATGTCTATGTGGTCTATTAAAGGTGTCTGGTGAGGTTCCATTTGGAGTGTAATGCAGAAGGCTTGAATTGCAGTGTCTGAACTCTGTGTGGGACGGCTTCCCTCCTTTGAGTTCTGGCAGGGAGGAAATGAGGCGTATGCACAAACATCAACAGCCCCATCAAAAACAGACCTACACAAACAAACAAAGTGGCGGCGAACGGGAGGAGGGCGGAGGAAGGGGGTCCATGTACAGTAGTGGAATGTTTTCATGTCGCTCGTAACACGCCTCACAAATAGCCACCGTTTCCCCCCGCTGCACAGGCTATAGGCCTGCTATTGTTGTGCCACTGGGTTGAACCGGCGAAGAGCTTCCAGCGAGAGTTCCCTAGACGAACGCGTTTTGCATCAAGCCTGAGCGGTTTGGCTGCTTGGGGGGCGGGTTAGGAGAAAAGAACGAAGACTAGATCTTTTGGAGGAGCCCACGGTGTTTGTGGTTCTCACTTCACATTCAAAGAACCTGAAGGCTCGTCCCCGGCCCCCCGACTGGCTCTGGTCTGGCCCCGACATGGCCCGTGTCCGTGCTGCTTGTCTGCCTCTCTGCTGCTCTCCGCCTGCCAGACCTCCAGCCCGGCGCGGCTGCCAGCTCTCCTACTGTGGGCCGCACATGCTTTCATCTCCTTACAGACCGCACTGAGCCGACCAAGACACACAGGGAGGCGGGCGCGCGCTCGCAGACATGTGGACACACGCACGCACACACGCGCACGCACACACGCGCACCCACACACATCCACCCGGTAGAGAGACACACAGGCACGGCCTTTGAGAGAGAGAAGGACACACACGCGCGCACAAACAATCAAATAGACCTCACAGGCACAACTATCAACTACTCAAGCCGAGTCTCCTCTCTTCTTGGTCTCCCTCTGCTCCTCTCTGTTTTCCCTGTGTCTGATTCAAACAAGCACCCTGTCACATCGTATTGAAGATTATTCTCGTCACAGTTGCAGGAACGAGATCTTTCGGCGCATACTGTTGGAGGGACAACGACAGCGGCCGCGTCTTTTCTCTCTCTGGTGGGCTTTGCTGGAAAAGAGGAGAGGAGGAAAACGAGGGAAGAAAAGAGAGGAGAAGGGAAGAGGCGGCGGTGAACATCTGGTGCACAGTTGCACCGGCTCAGCCACCAGATGACCCTTTCCCCTCCCTCCCTCCCTCCTTCCATCTCCTCCGTCTCTCCCTCGTCGTTCCCCTCTCGATCCGTCCCCGTCGAGCATCGTCACGGAGACATGACGGCGTTTAATTAGGGTTTGATCATTCGGAGAGAGAGCCTGTGGCTGCGGACCCTCTCATGTCCAGGAACACAGTACCCCGGGAAAAGACAGGCAGACGCAACAAAGCAACAAGTATAGGCCTGCCGTGTGTGTGCGTGTGTGTGCGTGCGTGCGTGCCTGCGTGCACGTGTGTGCGTGCATGCCTGCGTACGAACAATCAGAGACAAATACAGGGAGTGGAGCATGACAGCGTTGCACTTAGTGTAGGACTAAGTAGAGGCCAGCCCATCTAGGAGGTTGTGCTGGGCTCACGTCAGCCCCCTAACAGTATGCCACTAAAGACATGTCAACCATTCCCACCTCAACCCTACAACCCAAGTACACTTGGAGTAGCTCGTACACAGAAAACGGAACGGTTGGGGCATGTTTGTTTCAATGTTGGAAATGATGTCAACAATAGCTAGCTCTCTGACAAGTAAATGAGACGGACAGAAACGTTGACGGGTCGTCTGTGACCGGTGCCAGGTGCCCTATCCATGTCATGTTAAATCTCATGCAGCCATTTCAGTGGCGAGTGGTGGGGTTACGGTATCCTAAGCTCCCTGGGTCTGGAGACCAGTCTGTGGCTTAGCCGGGAGAAGGAGCTGGCCTTTGATTTTCTCGACTATCTCCCTGGGTTGATAAACATCTCTGACAGAAAGACGGTCGTTCGGGCCCGTACGGTGTACACAAAGCCCTCCCCCCATGTCTGTGGAGGTGAGACCCTGAAATCACTGGTGAAATTACACTGTAATCTCACCGGGCTAAAAACAACAAGAAAATGTCTGCCATATGCCGGCAAAGCCTCGTGTTTGTGTATGAGGAAGGGGATTATTGACGGGATAAGATGCCTGGTTAGGGGCGCCGGGCGAAGCCAGGGCAGCAAGGGGCTGTGGGGGGGGGGGTTGGAGGTGACTCTGGAGGATCTGATCTGTCAGAGCCACTCAGCTGTCTTTCTGGCCCGGACTGTTTGACGGGCGTTTGATATCGTGCAGGCCTTAGAGAGGGATCAACCTCTTCCCCGGGTCCTCCGCCGGGCCCTCCTCGCCACGCCACAGGAGCGCCACGCCAACACATCAAACACAGCCCCCGCCCCCGCCCCCACTCCCCCCACCACCGGTTCTTCCGCTGCGGAGTTGAAGGTGAACTATTTTTACATCCACGTGGTGCCTGCTCGTGGCTCTGAGCGTGTTCTGTCAGAGGAGATAGGCGAGAGCCTTTTGTGAGTTACTCAAACAATCAAAGCAAACCAAACAAACAGAGGGCCGGGGCTGGGCCCTGATTCCCTGGTGCACGGGGCCTGCGGCGTGGTGGGGGCCGGTGCCCCAGCCTGGGCCTTAGTGTCTAAGCCCGGGCGACTTAGCTTGGCTCCCTGTTCGTTAGGACGCGGCCCCGCTGTGGGACGGCCCAGACATGGGGGTGGATTTCTTCCCGGTGGTTCTCAAGGGAGGCGGAGGATGAAGGGACTTTTGGAGAAATGAGATACACCGAGAGAATCATGCTGGACAATTTCCTCCAATATCCCACAAGCCCCCGCGGGCCCCAGGGAGAGTGGGGGGTGGGGGGGTCCTAGTCCAGGGGCTGTCGGAGTTTGAGGAGAGCGAAGACACACTCACACACACACACACACACACACACACAAGTGCTTACACATGCAATACTCGGCAGACAGACAGGCTGAACGTAGTAGACAGTCGGTCGCCCCTTTATTTGTGTCTGACATACTTGGTGCAGCCGTGATGTAATGAGGGATCCGTGTTGACACAGTCTTGGCCTGTCGTCCTGCCTCGTGCAGCACATGCCACTCTGCCCTCGGCCACGGCTGCTCGGCCCGCCTGTGTTGTGATAGTGTGAACGGGGAGCGAAGCAGTATAAGACGGCCTGTTGATGTGCGTGCGATGAAGGGGCCCTCCTTGTGGCACCCTTGGTGCTTGTAGAACTCCCGCCCTCCTTGACGAGGCCTCACAGGGGTCCCGGGGGGGGGGGGGGGGGGGGGGGGGGGGGGGGGGGGGGGGGGGGGGGGGGGGGGGGGGGGGGGGGGGGG
>JAVQIZ010143407.1:0-11169 GCA_036023535.2 Galaxias brevipinnis | reverse complement strand
AGAAAGTCAGGGGAAGCTGTATGAGGCTGATGTAAGGATCAGTGGTGTCTGGTCAAAGTTAACCTTGTGTGGTGAGCATCTGCTTATACAGAATCCTGCAGGCTTCATTGACTGACCATGTGCAGGTTTTAAATTAGCAAGTTTGGCTCTGGGTAGGTGAGCTTGCCGGTGCCAGTGTTCAGTTTGGTAGATTTGTAAGAGGGGGTATACCAACTTTTAAACATAGGCCTATGGTTAGTATACTTATGCTTTTCAGGAGGCTTTCATGGATCTGGTTTACAACATGTTTTTTTTTGTATGTAAACATAATTTTTTTTCCATTTCTATATCATTCATCCTAGACTAGTTGCCACAAATAAAATAAAAACGTTAACACTACTGCTTTTGTCATTTTTCCTCCAAACATGTCTAAACGTGTTTATTTTTTAAATCTATTCTAGAATTTAATTGTTTAGTATTCATTTGTAAGTAGGCCTGTGGATATAATCAGATCGGAGCTCTCGGTGAACCACATTATGCAACGTCTTGTCTTGATGGAAGTGAAGATGGTATCTTGGTCCAATCAACAGCATGGGCAATACAATGCGCTGGTTTTATAAATCTATAACTTATTTATCTATATAGGTTCACTGTATAATAGAAAAAGGTAGGCCTATCTATTTATATTTTAGGGTGGCATGATTTTAGACACACATATGTTACCTAATGCTAATGCAGGCTATCGGTTTGTTTGTCCAGTAGTAGTCTACTACTCGGAATGTTGGAGCCTGGTGCCCGTCCTAAACAACTACGTAATTTGATGTTGTTTTCAGAGTACACATTTTAAATATTGTACCCTTTAGGGAAACGATTATAAAACATGTAAAGTTAATACGTTTTACCATATATATATATATATATATATATCCGCAAAATATTAATAATTTCGCTCACAGTAATAGTATAGTATTAATAGTAACTGTATAATAGTATAATTCCGCGAGTGGAATGTGCACGTATGGCCATAGGCTAACTGAATAGCCTGCACTAACCACTTAGCCAGTCTGATTTTGGCCAGCACCTTCCCATGGAAGGGTGAGCAAAACAGACAAACTACTGATCCGTGGAATGGGATCCCCTTGTCCTATCCACGTAACAACGCAGCGCACGTACAGGGCACAGACACTTCAGGGAGAGCAGATCCGTATTGGGACGGAACCTAAGCACCTCAACAGAGTTACAGGTGTAAGTCATGCTCAGGACCTTCGGCACAAACGCTGAGTTTGGCTTTAAGGTCACCTTGGCATCTCCGGGGGCAAACTAAGTACACGAAGTATGATCGGAGAGGGTCTGTAAATCACTGACGTGATTGGAGGTGGCCAAGGCCAACAACAAAGCCGTCTCGAGTGACAACGCCTTTATACTGCAAGTCTCCATGGGCTCGAACGGAGCCCGAGACAGCCCATCTAGAACCAACCCGGGCTCCCAGGAGGGAGGGAGTGGTTTAGACACCAGGCGCAGCTTGCGTACACTTCTCATGAAGCGAGACACGAGCGGATGAGCACCAGAAGTCTTTCCATAAAAGCCAACATGGCAAGCCGGCAGGGCTGCCAGGTAAATTTTGACCATGGAAAAGGCTCTGTCATTGTCCAGTAGCCCCTGGGGAAATAATAGGATATGCCCCAGGTTGCATTGGAACAACACAAAACTCCGCTACTCGCACCAGGACTCGAACACACGTCATCTCAGGTCATACAGAGATCTAGTGGACGCTACTCTAGTGCTCTGAATAGTGGCGACCACCCATGGGTGTAACCCGTCAGTGGTCTACCTCAGCCTTTCAGGGGTTCTCGCTGTTCGCCTGGAACAGTAAGTCCGGGCGCAACGGGGACAGCCAAGGCTCCCCCACCACCTAGCTGTATATATCCGTCACCCATGGTTTGGTTAACCATTGAGGGGCTACTAATATCAGCGACAGACTCTGTGACCTCACACGGGCCAGCACGGCCGGGATCAGAGCTGTAGGGGGAAATGCGTAAAGCAGCCTGTGTGCAGGCCACGCTTGCGTTAGAGCATCTACGCCCAGAAGAGCACCTGCTTCTAGCAGAGAGAAGTAAAGGCGACTCTGGGCACTGGCCGCCGAGGCGAAGAGATCGATGGACGCTTCTCCAAAGCGACACCAAATCTTCTCCCCGGGAGAGAAGGTAGGTGCCAGTATTCAGGTGACTCGGAGCATGAGTCGCTCTGAGCGACCTCAGGTTCACTGCACACCACAGTAATAGCTGCCTGGCCAACTTGTGAAGTGTCCAGGAGCGGGTTACGCCCTGTTGAATTATAAAAGCCACCACGGTCGTGTTGTTCGTAACACATTCTGGTTGCCCAGCAATGGGAGAAACCGTTTCAGCACCAGGAAGACCGTGAGCAGTTCCAGGCGAAACTTAAATTAGTAGTTCACCCTTAGGGTCTGAGTTTTCCGAGTCTGAGTTTACTTGTAACGTGACTGTTTCATGCTTAAATTTTGACTACGTTTATAAGTGATCGTTATTGAATTTTGGATTATTTCATGTCAGTTTAAATGCATTACCCCCGCCCCCCTTCCAATGAACGAAATGAATAAAAAGACTCGAAAGAAGAGTAGTTCATTTTACTCAACGAGAGTTAAAGAACTAAGTCACTAAAAGGAACCGATCTTCCCATCACTACGTTGGAGCAGATTGCAGTAGTTCCGCCATGGAGAGCATTTGATCGAGACTGGCTGGGTTGTTTGCAAAATTCACCCAATAGGATATTAGATTTCACCCGCTGCCATTGATGGATGAAGTTGACAGATTTATTTATTTCACAATGAACAGAACTTCCATGAAATAAATAAATCCATAATTAAATGTGACAATAAATAAATAAATGTTGAAATAAATAATTAAATACTGAAATGTGCAGTTAAATTAATTTATTAATTAATATGTACATAAATAATGAAATGTTACATTTAATTATTTCAGTCATTTCACTTTTTATTTATTTAATCATTTAATATAGTCACCAATTGTCCTCCTATACATATATATGTATATATATATATATATGTGTATATATGTATATATTTGATGTTCCTTTCCTCAATACCTTTTGTCTGTCATGTTTATTGAATTTCAAATGTTATATTGTAAAATTTTTTGGTATATACTTGTATATATTGTTTAATATTTTATGCAATGTACGGTGACCATGGGTGTCTAGAAAGGCGCCTATAAATTAAATGTATTATTATTATTATTATTATTATTATTATTATCATCATAATTTTCTCTCTCTTTTGCCCTCCTCCTACTCTCTCTTTTCCAGGCCCCGGTCTTCCTTCTTTTCTTGGACTGTGTGTGGCAGCTTTTGTCCCAGTATCCCTCACGCTTTCAGCTCACGGGTGACTTCCTGCTGGCGCTTCACGACAGTGTGCACCTTCCCCTCTTTAGCAGCTTCCTGGCCAACTGCCAACGGGAGCGCTGCAAACGCACACAGGTACAGATATGGAATGAGGTTTGTGCCAAATATCTATACAAAAAAAGGACCATAAAAGCCAAGCAAAATCTCAACAAAAAAAAAAAAGAGGAAAACCAAAAGCATAACAAAACGCAAAAAAAAGAAGCAAAACTGAACTCCAAAAGCAAAATATAAGAAAACCATAAGCAAAACTAAAATCTAAATAAATAAAGAGAAAGCTTTTTGTTCATAGTTTTCGGTTTTGTCATTTTAATACACAGCTTTCTTTGTTCTTTTCTTTTATTGTGTGTGTTACCTTGGCTACACTTTAACCAGCACAGGACATATATTGAGGTTTCGATATTCGGAGGTATAGGTAGTCTCCATTTAAAGTTAATAATACATTGCAGTGATTTTAAAAATATAAAATAAAATGACACCTAACTGCAGATTAAGCTTTAGAACATTTTTATTCATCTGTTTATTTATTCATGCACAATGCCTTTGACCCACCGCTTACAGGGGGCACTGTATATTAGCCTCAGTTGCAAAGTTTTCAGCCTGGCTGAGAGCACTGTTTAGTTATTTTTTTAAGAAGAGCTCTCTGCTCTGTCATAGGGAAATTGCCCAGAGGTGGCCCATTGATGCGCAGTAGCATGCTCAGAAAAGAGAGCCTCTCCTGCTCCGCTACGCCTGCTGTCCTGTCTACTTGTCTGATAAGGTTACGTTTGTGAACGAGTGACGTTAGATAACTCACATCACAAATATTTGGTCATGAAACAAGTTAGAACATTCAAATATTGTAGTCGCCACCACTAATTTTACACAATTTAGAACTAGAAGGCATTTATTTTCCTACTATGGGGGCATAGTTAGGAAACCTTGAGCCCCTCCCTATACTATAGTGTTGCAATCTGACTCGAGGCACGACAAAAAAGGTGGAGACCACACAGCATACTTAACAACCATAAATTCCTTTATTTCGGAGCCCACCACTCAACGAGTCAGCCGTAGACAGACCAACAACACCATAGAATGAGCTCTAAAAACATTTGTTCTCTATTGCATATTAGTGGGAATACTTCATCCCGCAGGAGTTTTGTATTTTAAGAAATATAATAAGATAAAATAAATGGTTTCTTTTAATTGTATTTTGTCCTCTTCTTTATATGATTTTCTTGTGTAAAGCACATTCAATTGCCTCTGTGTATGAAATGTGCTATACAAATCAAATTGATTTGATTTGATTTGATTTGATTTGATTTTGGCACCGCATTTACCATTCGAAATCGGTGTGGAAGGCAGGTGTGTGGAATCGGGTTTACCCACCAAAAGACAGGGCATAGCCCAACTAAAAGAAGAGGGTTCAGCTATACCATTATCTACCATATATGACACTTCTGACTCTACAGTCGTCTTTTCTGGAGAAAACCCTATGAAACCTCTGAGCAATGGCCTTAGCATCCCCCACATCAACATCATGTTGTATTGAGGTAGTGCAGGTAGGAGTATCGGAGACCGGGATAACTTCTAATGATCTTAACCAATTGTTTATATTTATGGTCATCCAAATGTCCAAATATTGTTTTCAACAGTTTTCTAGTGTCTCTGAATTGCTAAGTCAGGGTTGTAACACCCTCTTCAGACAGCCCATCCTCCCCCTCAATTGTCGATATGGAATCACATTCTAACAAAGCTGGATAACCGGGGCTGCCCTAATTCAAAAGAGTATGACAGGGTTTGAGTAAATGACGTTTTTTTTGTTTATACTGCATGTCGATCAGGTAATTTTGATCTGAAACCTGACGGATGACTCTACAAAGACCAAAGAACTTGAAAAGGGGACTCCACAAGTGGCAGAAGAACCCAAACTTGGTCATCAGCGCTGAACTCCCTTCTCTCCACACTACGGTTGAATAAACGTTACATTTTTTCTTTGGAAACCTGCTATTTCTGTTTGGCCATTGTTCCAACCTCGTACAGTCTTTGCCTGAAACCGTTCACATACGTAATCAAGTTCTGTGGTGCGTCAGGTGACATCCACTGTTCACGCACCACAGACAACGGACCACGAATAGTGTGCGCAAAAACCAGCTCATTAGGGCTAAACCCTGTACTCTCCTGTACCATCTCCCTAGCTGACAACAAAAGCCAAGGCAACCCTTCTTCCCAATCTGCCTTCAGCTCAGTGCAGTAGGCACGCAACAAGATGCTAATGAAAACCCTCTAATGTGCCCTGGCTTTGGAATGGTAAGCTTAGGCTTTGTTATGCCTTATGTGCAGTTGATGGAGGACTTGCGCAAATAGATGAGAAGTAAATATTGACCCGATCACTGGACTATTTTGGGAATCCCAAACATCGATATAAGCTGGCCGAGGGCCCGGATTACTGACTTTGCAGTGATGGTACGCAGGGGATAGGCAGCCCGATATGTAGTTGACAGACACATTATAGTTAACAAGTAAGAACGGCCAGATTTGGACCGGGGAAGGGTCCCACGCCGTGTCAATAATCAGATGCTCGTACAGCTAACCCAACTCAGGGATTGTATACAAAAGAGCAGGACTTATTGATTTGGTTTACTGGTGACTCATCTTTATATAGCAAGCAACATCACGTTATAACCGAGGCCAAAAAAATGGCTGGAGCACCCGATTGTAGGTTTTCTTCACACCCTTATGACCTGCAACATTGTCTGCTGTCTGAAGTACTGATGTCCTGAACTTTTGAGGCATATCAATCTGCACAAGAAAATCCCCACAGAATGTTTCCCGATGAGAAGCCCATACCCTAAGCAACAGGCCATCCTAGAGGAAATACCCATGCCCAACTTTCCCTACCTGAGCTGCAGGTAAAACCAGATTGTACCTGTCACTGAGAGACAGGTCCTCTCGTTGTTCTCTAACCAGCTCTGAACATGAAACAGAAAGACCAGGAGGAAGTGACATGGCAAACTTTTGAACCTCAGAACCTCAGACCTCCCTGAATCCGCAGGCCCCAGAGCAGCAGTCATTGCCCAGGTCACGGCACAGACAGTTGCCACAACATTCTGTTCTTCCAGAACATCAATCATAGAACCCAAACATTTGGTCGCAGGGTCTTTTGGTACGGGATCCTAACCCTAACCCCTCTGATACCGAACCCTAACCCCTCTGGTACTGGACCCTACCCTAGCCCCGCCGGTACCCGACCCCTGTCCGATCTCACCCCAACTGCACCTTTGACATCTGGCTACACTAGGCCCCTCGCCCGGCCCCCCCTCGCTAGGCCCCTCGCCCTAAAATGACGTCAACCGCCTCAACCGGTAACTTGGGGCGCACACCAAACTGCCTCTCCCTGTGCTAACTAACATGACAGAAAAAATATATTAGATATTAGATCCCTCACCCGTCTTATGCTGGTCCCTAAACCGTTGGCGATATGCGTCCGGAACCAATTTGTAAGCCCTCAGAACAGCTGATTTAACTGCCACATAATCTCGACAGTCATCGGGAGACATAGCAGAGTAAGCTGCCTGAGTCTTACCCATAATGACACACTGTAACAGAGTCCGCTCCTCATCAGGCCAGCATCTAGACTCAGCAACACGCACAAACAAACAAAAGAAAATGTCCACCTACGCTTCATCAAATTTCGCAACCTCAAACTGCTCGCAACATCAAAACATGAACCGACGTCCTCATTCAAAGGAAATGCCGATATTTTACCATCCCTAATCAACGTGAACTTCTCCAAATCCATCTCCATTTTTATTTGTTCCTTTTTCAACTTGATTTCCTCAAACACCCTTTCATAGTCCAATTTCAATAGCAGCAACTCTTTCTGCTGAACAAACAAGCTACAGTCGCACTAATCCCACTCTTACCTCCATCTTCCCCAAACAATCCACGTTCCTGCAAGCTACCACGTAAGAGGCTCTTCAGGCTCTCTTTGGACCGCCTGATGTCCACCTCAACCTTCTAATGCAGAGCAATTTTCTCCAGCTGTGCTTTGGTGCCCTGTTCCAGCAGCTACTCACTCAGAGACTGAAAAAACTCCACCACCATGGTAGCCATCATGAACCACCGTGATCACACAAATAATATAAAAGATATATACTTATGTTAAATTTAGAGTCAGTTTCATTCCATCCCAAAATTTTAAATTGTACTGCCACAGCAAGTGCTCTTTTCCTCAACCATCTTGTATGTCCACGATTTCCACAGCATCTGTCCCAGATCTACACGCCGGTGAGTGGCTGGAGGGACGGGGTGCCTCGGGGCACCTTGCCGGATCCCTCGGACCCTCCACTGCCTCCAGTATGGGACTGGGCTCTACAGTACAGCAGTCAGAGGCGAGCTTGCTTCACTCAGCCTGTGCTCCCCGGTCCCCAGGTTCCGGCCTTGCTTAATGGCAACCTCAACACCAGCCCCGATGCACACAGGGTAAGAGAAACTGGGGGTTAGGTTGAAAGGCCACCATTGTATGATCCCAATTAAACAAACTAAAGTAGTATTGGTTTTCTGTATAAGTTGCCCAGTACCAAGTGATAATGGCTAATGGTGATACACACAGTAATGCCGCTACACCCCCTTGTAATATTTATGGTTATTGCAATATAATTTTGTCAGAGAAGGTAGCCTATGGAGATTGTGCAGATGACGTTTCATATACCACGTGATAGGTAGGTGTTGCCATCTTGGGCGTCAGACACATAGTCACAGGTTCTCAGTAAGGATGGTCGATACCACAGATTTTCTTTTTGATCCGATACAAGCAATACCATGTCAAGTATCCCAATACCAATACTTTTAAAATACTTATTTTGTACATAAAAAGGGGGATATCTTTCAAAGTAAATTTTTAAAGAATCTTTTAAATCACTCAGGAGTAACGAGTAGTCTCATAAAGATTAGTTAATTTTTGTCACGCATGCACAACAACAGTTGTGTTTGAGGCATTTGTTCATTTCATTCAGCATAGGCTTAGAATAGGAAACAGAAATTAGTAGGTTACCCCTCAACTGGGATGTCTGAGTCGTTCATTTGCAGTGGTGGACAGTAACAAAGTACAGTTCTTAGCTTCACATATAGTCGTTACTATAATTTGGTGTTACTTCCCTTCAGGTGTAAGGCCTGTCTAGGGACAGGAAGGGTCGAACACGGCCCAGAGACTGAATGGATGGGGTGAAAGTGGACACACGGAGACAACCCAAGGATATAAAATGTAATAGTATTTATTAACAGGTACCAAAACAAAAAGGGATACCATGGCTATCCGAACGGTGTCAAAGAAACAAACAAAAAAACTAAGCTGCCTACTACAAGCTAGCTATCAAAAATTACAAGAGGTGACACCGCTCCTAAACTAATGATTCCAAAACAGAGAATACTCTACGTGATGTTTAAGTGTAATCCCATGGGTATCTAAACTAGCCAAGCTCCGGGACAAAGAAACACAGTACAGCGTACTGGAAAAACAGGGCTAGACTTAACAAATCAAAACCTCAGTACCAAGTACTGGCTATACAGGGAAAATGATACTGAACAAAATAAACACTGCATCAAACACAGGACCGAAAAAAGAGGAAAACAGAAAACGCACAAAATAAACACTGTATAGTATACAGGATCCAAACGAGGATAAGGAGGTAAACCAAACAAAAAGCTGTATATAATACAGGTAAGGATCAAATGAGAAGACTGATAAACAGATATCGTAGTCTAGCGACACACGCTAGCTACCCAGCGAACAGACAAATGACACACGGGATAAACCAGACCTTATCAGATGAGAGCGAGTTTAACTAACAAAACACCATACAAGGTTATCTCGCTCTGGGGAGACTGACGGGGAGAAGGGTTTAAAACTAGACGGATCGGCTCCTGATTGGTCCATCAGCGGATGGCTGATGGTGTGTGATGAGTGGGAGGGAACCAACGGAAAGCAGGCGGCAGATCTGAATGAAGGGAATAGCGAAGAGAAAACAGAAGGGAAGACAAGACAACACACATATACACATACACAAAACAATCCAATACGGACACCACACAAAGCAGGGGACGTAACATGTGGAGAAAATGTATTGTCTAAATTAAGATATTTTCAAACATCCCTATGCAGTTAGTGTTATTGGCAAAACTTCCGGTGGAAGCATAGCAGAGCTTTTGCAGAGTTAGCGAGCAAAACTGAGTAAAAAGTCAGGAAAGGTTTAACAACAGTTTTTTTTTCAACAGTTGAAAAGAACAGGGACATATTGCGCAGTTCTTAGCTTCACATATATCCAAGCTAAATCTAATGTGTGGCTGAAATAATAATGTTATATAGTTTGTCGGTTGAAGGAAATAAACGAATGTGACCACGAAACTGAAAACCCGCGCCCAATGTGTGGCTTGGCTACAAGTATGCTATACCAAAAAAAGGAAGAAACATTAACTACATAAGTTTACAAGGCATTTAAACAACTTATGCAAATCACTGGTCACCAAAATAAATACAATTATTGAGATCTGTGTTGAACTTTGAATTTGACAGGTACCCGGGGTGGGTCATACTAATCACCCAAAACAACCCAAAACAACAAAAACAACAATACAGATACCCAAATTAAGAGAGTACTACCCAAGACAACCCAAAACAACAGTACAGATATCTCAACTCTCACTGTACTCCCATCTATATTGTCACTAGCTGTCTACATTCTCCTGGATCAGATCTTTACAATACAACTCCAAGACAGTCCTAAAGGGACCATAATGTATAAATGTATGTGTGATTCCTAAGTGTCTATGAAGCACATTTACAAATATTAGAACACTCCAAAAATGTTTTATGTTTCTATCAATTATTTTAGGGTGCCTCTTTTGTCCCTTCCAACTCGCATGCCGTTTTCAGCCCACAAGTAATAAGTTGACACCCATTGCTCATTCATATTCCTTAGCTGACTTATGTCATTGGCTGGAGATATAGTAACGTTATACTGTTGTCATGGCTGCTGCCTGAGTAGTTCAACCTTATTTATATGAGCCTGAGTCCAATCCGGAATGTGAGGAAGATAGAGATGAACCAGCCATTCAACTGCGAGGGATGCAGCCAATTTCCCTTGATGGTGGGGGCTGCAAAGGACTGTCCTAATAACAAATTTGAGTATGTCAGAAGTCTGGATACCTTGCTTCTTCTCATTGCAAAATCAAAAAGCTGCCTTTCCAACTTGCTCTGTCTCTCTGACCCACGTTCACACAGACACACACAACGAGCTGCTTTTGACGAGATAAACAGCAAATTAGCCTACATGTTATCCAAGCTGAGAAGGAACAAAGAGTTAATATGGCTAATAAATTACTTATATATATATACTTACGATATATATACTTACTGGTCGAATTGTTACTGCAGGGTCTCAGATAGATGGAACTTCTCCATGTTTAAGCAGAAGTTTGGAGGCAATCCTCAGAGAATTGTGCAGCGCACAACCACAGCTTTAAAAGGGGCGACCATAGGGTGTGCTCCAATTATCGGGGTACCACACTTCTCAGCCTACCAGGGAAAGCTTATGCCAGGGTGTTGGAAAGGAGGCTCCGACCGATTGTCAAACATCTGATTCAGGAGGAGCAATGCGGATTCTGTCCTGGTCGTGGAACAGTGACTAACTCTTTACCCTCGCAGGGCTGAGGGGGGGGGGGGGGGTCCAGGGAGTTTGCCCGCCCAGTCAAAATGTGTTTTGTGGAATTGGC